>LBNU01023434.1:1850-19224 GCA_014162995.1 Artemisia annua
GGTTATGGACTTTGGGTCATGTGTCATGGAATTTGGGTCATGGGCATGGATTTTACCCATCTTGATGTCATGCATGATGTAATGCACATGGGCCATGGGTCATGGGTTTTGGGTTATGGATCATGGATAACCAAATACATTTTACTTACATTATTTATTTGTCTAGTTTAACTATGTATATATAAAATGTAAGTAACAAGTGTTACTTAAAAATGTTTTTATAAAAATGGCTTAGACTTTATGTAAACTATTTAGTTAGATATGTTTGATGGTTTATTTGTTTAGTGAAATGAGTTAGAAAACTATTGGCTCGAAACTTATGTATTTTATTTTTCTCGTTAAAATGATTTTACTATTGTTATCAACAAGATATAAAAAGATCAAAAGATATAAATAAACGTTTTTACAGTTTATTTGTATTAACACTAACCCATATAGAGTTGAAAAGAACCTTGATTCAGAAAAGGCTCTTGCATTAACGAAGCTTCAGACTCTTCAAGTGCAATTTAAGAAACTTCGATATGAAAATGAGCATCTTAAGTCAAAGGTTGAAGAGCTTACCAACGAACATTAACTTGAAGATGTAATTTCAGGAAAAAGAGGTGATAAGGAATTTTCTTATTGTGAGAGAATGCAGTTGTTGAAAAAAGATGAGGAAGCTAGGAAATCATAAATTGCGGAGAATTTCAAGATGAGTTCAAATGATGATGATCTACTATCTTGTCAATCCGATATACTATATGAGGTACAATCTAAAGTACATTCCGAGATATTTTATGAGGTAGAAGATGACTAATAAAAGGATTTCATTTTAAGTTTGCAAACACAATTAGAAGAGACTACTCAATTGGTTTTAAGGTTTTCAAATGACAAATATTGTGCTTTTAAAGAAATTGAGAAATTAAAAACTGAAATCACGGGTTTGCAAACTGAAAATAAAAAAAATAAAATCAAGGGACAAAGAGTTAAATAAGGAAAAGTTTTGAATTTCAATAAACTTCAAAGATCTCGAGGTAAAAATGCAAAGATTTCAAAACTCTTTGAAAATGAAAAATCTGAGTTGTTTGAATAAAATTGAAAATCTTGGAAAGGAATATGATATTAAAGAATCTCAATTGTTAGACAAGATTGATCAATTGAAATCTCAAGTTTCAGAACTATCGGAGAAACTTCATATTTCAGAGCAAGAGGTGAACCATGAAATCACTGTATTTGAAATAGATAAACGAATGTTTTTAGCTAAAAATGAATCTCTTGAAAAAGATTCTTCTTAGGTGTAAAAAAAGTATAATGATTTGATAGCTTCAAATGATGTTTTGAAACAAAGACTTGAAACAATAAGTTTCGAAAACATGAAAATTCTCTTGAATAAATATTTGAGAAGATTGAGGAAGAGTTTGAATCAAAAGTTTCAAAGAATGTCATTTCAAGTTCAACTTTTAAGACTAAATATTCGGAACATGTAAAGGAAATGGGGGAGAATATGAAATATTTTGAAGAGGTGAAAAGGGTGTTTGTGACTAAGATTACTAAGATGGAAAAGAATTTAGTCAGCGAATCAAAGATTTTGACGATGTCAAAACTGAGCTATCAAAATGTACTAATAGATTTGAAACGTAGTTTCAAATCTTTAAATACAAAATGCTTTATTAGAGTCGAAGCTGGCATCTTGAAATTATTCTTCATTACAAAAGGACAACAATGATTTGCGAACACTATAATGCTTTGAAAGACAAATTTGATTCTCTTAATTTGGGAAAATGAAAGATCATCAAGTGTCAAGAAGAAATACACCAAAAGTGAATGTTTCCAAAAAAGATTTACACTGGTGAATATTAAAAACTATTTTTGAGAAAGGTTTCTCAGTTTACCAACTTACTCTTTGCAAAAAGATAAGAAATTATTCCAAGAACCAACATTCAAATGGAATATTTATTTCTCAACATCATTTTCATAAATATACACCTCAATCTCTAAATTCAAGTTCAAAATAAGAGTGGAAACAGAAGCTAAGCATTTCCAAACCTTTCAAGTATTAAATAAATGAAATGTTTTCAATGCGTAAACAAAACAGCTTTTTTTTAACAACGTGAAAGATGCAAGCCATTCATTTCAAAAGCAATTTATTAAAATGAAGCACCTAATTTCAACAATAAATGGAAATCTTCATCAAGGTTTAAAACTCCAAACAAAATACCGAGTTTCAACTCAAAATGGAAAAATGGAAGAGTTTTAAATCTCCGTTGATTTCTAGAGCTTTATTTCAAAATGAAAGTTCGAGTTTTAAGTCTCCTTGGAATTCAACTTCTTTACATCAAATTGATACAATATATAGATGGTTTTCAAACTTGGTAAACCCGTTGGCACCGTGCTTAAATGGGGTACCAAAAGTAGTTGTTGTCTAGTATGATGTTAAGAATGGCTTTTGTACTCCCCAATGGAAAACCCATGCTTAATAATCTATTGTGGCTTTCATATACTTCAGTATGAAACCCAAGCTGAAAATGATGACTTACAATCATTTCAAATTGTAACTCATGCTTAAAATGATGGCTTTTGCTCAATTTATAGTAAAACATGGACTTTAAATAAAGGCTGTTAATTACTTCAAATTAATACACGCGCTAAAATAGATGAATGTTTGCTAATCACAATCATTAAGGAAAAGAAACAAAGTTTGCTTAAAGAAACAAATTCAATTTTTTTTATATCACTTAACCAATTATCAAAAATCGATTTAATCTTCGTTTAAGTGCAAGTGCTTAAAAGATTGAAGTGCCCGAAAAAGAAAGACTAAAATCTGCAATAATGGTTTGAAAAATGATGACTGATTTCCATAAAAGCTCCCATCTTTATTCCTTCAACGGATTTCATGTTATTTTTATGAAGGAGCTTCCAGAATTTCAAAAATATAAAAAATAAAAATAAATAAATAATCATTTTTAAATCTTTAGTTTTCACTACTATTCACTTGCACAATTCTTTAAAAATCCTTTTGCATATGTCTGAGGAGGAGGAATTATACAAATATAACAAAACTTTCAAGTGTTAAAACATTTTGATATATTCAAACACTTAGGAAGATTTTTAAATGATTTAATTTTTACATCATGGAAATTTAAGTTTGGTATATGTTGAGCAATCTGCACAAGAATGATATAGTTATCACAAATACTCATATGATCTTCCAAAACCGGAATTTATCTACCTCGGAGCCTCCTTTCAATTTTGGAAAGTTACATCTAGGTGATGGAGTTCAAGGTGCAGATCAACATATATCATTTTTCAAAGAAAGAAAAGAAAAGTTGAAATGGAAAGAAAAGAATGAAAAACAAAAACTATATGAAAAGAAATCCAAAGATCGGAATTGAAAAATGAGATGGATAAAAGAAAATGAGTTGGTGATAAGGGTTAAAAGAATTAAAAAGCCTTTCCCTAAACTAGGATAGACATCGGGTCAATACATATGATCGGATTTCAAATGTTGATTTCTGGTATTGAAATAGACATCATGGACCCGGTAATGCAAATGCATAACCCCTCCTAGCCACTCAAGTTCTTCTCAAAAAGTTCCTATTTTATTTTCATTTATGAGATTGTTGATATTGAAATGAACGACATTTTGCTCTTGTCCTTGCTCACTAAAGTGCACAAATCAAGTCCAGAGCTAAATGTTCAATGAAAATATTTTTAAGACACGAAAGTACGTTTGTAATAAATATCAAAGATAGAAAAGGTACGAATTTTATTACATGTTTGTGTGACATCGCATGTCTACATGACAATGCATGAATATTATATTAACCATGCGTATCCCCTTTACCAAGAATGAAAAAAATTCGAAACATTCATAGTGATACTTACAATTTGGTATTTCATGATGTTTGAATGGAAATCCGAACAGTGCTAACATTAAGCCAACGCTGAAAGTAGGTCACTAATTTAATTCATTTACTGATTTAAATTATGNTATAAGTATCAAGTGTACCTATGAGATCTTTTGATGCATCTCTTGGCTCTAGACTCGATAAGTGCACATTGGTTGTCCTATGCGGAGACTAGGGAGGGGTCTCCTGTTTCAATATCAACTTGCTCTAAGAGACAGGTCGATAGTTTACACCGGTTCCCCGTGAGAATGAAACAAGCTCTTTTAAGAGAACTTGAGTGGCTGGAAGGTTTAGTGCAGTACGTCACTGGGTCCATGACGTCTTAATCTTCAATACCGATGTTACCTTAGCAACAATCAGTAGCATATGAATTGAACCCGGTGTCTCACCTAAGGTTGAATAATTGGAGGGCTATTTCTTTTCACCCATTCTCATTTCATTTCTTTTTAATTCTTAAACCCCTTCAGTGCTTACCGAGACTTCATTTACTAGAACCTTGTTGGGTTTGTTCCAGTCCTAACTCAGTCTCAGTCGGCACTCTTCCCTTTCTCACTTTTCTCCTTTTTTCAATCATTCCTAAGGACTTCTAAACTATCTAATTGTCCCTGGGAGGATCCCTCCGGTTCTGGTGGATCATGGGAACATATACCTAACCTAACCATCCTTATAACTCCATGCATTAAATTAAAGTGGTCGGTCTTTTGGTATTTTTCCACATTCGCCATATAACCAAAATCATTGAAAATTCTCTCAAGGTGTTTATGATAAAGAAACACATTTTTGTTAACACCTTGAGAGTTTTATCATTTTTCAAATGCTCCCCCTTAACATGTGCTTATAGGAAGAAAGAAATTTGCACATGTCGGGGTGAGTTGCACTTATTTGAATTGATCGGCTCTTAATAGACATATACCCGAGGGACACGTTTACGTTGCTTAGTTAAAGGGATCCATTATCAGCTTTTAGGTGATAACTAGCCCTAATAACTAACTTGAAGTTGTTAACATTCCTTAAAAAGGAAGTTAGACCCGTCAAAGTATATATCTAAGAAGAGTTTCTCGAAACGGTACTATCTACTTTGACCAGTCCTCTTCGAGACACGTTTACATCACTGGTTAGACCAGCTTGAAATTATTACCCGGCCAGGACTAGTCTTTTCGATTCACGACTTTTCATGTTTCGTCAATTCATGAGTCAAATTCTGAGTCATAAGCAATTCACGGTTTCTACTTGAATTTGTAAAAACCCGCGAAAGACTCTTAGCCACTTGCTCCCCCTCAATATGTGCACATTGATTGAATCAATTTTGAAAAACTTTGGCACATACGGGTGAGCTTGCAAAAGAGATCATTTATTCATCATTTTAAATCACTTGCTCCCCCTCAATATGTGCTTTGTTCATACTCCAAAATCTTTTAAAATTTTAGCACATAAGGGAGCGATCTTTTGAGTCCAAAACATCTTTATAAGTCCAAAAACATCACATTTAATCACTTGCTCCCCCTTAATATGTGCTTTGATTAAAATCCAAAATCTTTAACATTTTAGCACATAAGGGAGCGTTCTCGAAAGTCCACAAACATTCTTTATGAGTCCAAAAACATCACTTTTAAATCAGTTTTTATATTTAAATCACATTCTCTCCCCCGATCATAAAATTTCAAATCTTTTGAGATTTTGTGATCCCAATTGATTTAAATGATTTTCGAAAAAGCTTTGGAGAGACATGTGGCAAAATTTTAAATGTTTACTGATTATGAGACACTTTTTGAGTTTTCACTGTGGCTGGTGCACAAAGTTTTTAAAGGTGCAGAAATTTTGAGCACATACGCTCCCCCTCAATTAATGACCCGTTTTTCCATTTTAACGTTTAGTAGCCATTAATGTGAGTGGTAACGTATACGAGAAAATTTAAGACCAATGGCCACCTTGTACACCACAAAATCTCTTTTGAAGAATTTTTAGAAGAAAGAGATTTTGGGAAAAGAAGACTTCTCTTCTTTTACTAGAAAGGCTGCACTGAAGCGTACAACTTTTCGGATAATCCGCACACAGTGAAAACATGATAACGTGTTTTTACACGGATTTTGAAAACCGGGTTGCTATCTGAAGTAATAGCAAACCATAATTTAAGCAAACATATATTTTTGGTATTTTTGAGTTTTTCAGATTTTTATGGTTTTTATAGGTTTTATATTTTTGTATTTTCTTTTTCTGATTTTTATATTATATATATATATATAAGGATATGTGAAGTGAATCAGTTACTCCTCATTATCTTCCTGAAGACTTTTGAGTGACTCAGGAGTGATGCTCTTCATTCCAAGACGTGGGAGAATGAATTGAAACCGTTCTCTAGGAAGTGCCTTTGTGAAGATATCAGCCAGCTGAAATTCCGTCCTCACAAAGTAGAGTTCCACAATTCCTTTTTCCACTTGTTCTCTGATGAAATGATGTCGAATATCAATGTGCTTTGATCTTGAATGCTGGACGTTGTTGCAGCAAAGAGCAATGGCACTCTTGTTATCACAGTACATCGGAACTTTGTTGTAGTTAAAGCCATAGTCGGATAATTGAGACCTCATCCAAAGAATTTGAGCACAGCATGATGACATGGCAATATATTCAGCTTCTGTAGAGGAGATTGATGTACTCATTTGCTTCTTTGATGACCAACTAACCAGCTTATCTCCTAGAAACTGAGCACCGCCCGAAGTACTTCGTCGAGTATCTTGACAACCCGCATGATCAGCATCAGAGTAGGCTGTGAGAGCCATTGCAGTGTCTTTAGGATACCAAAGGCCCATGTGAATTGTTCCTTGAAGGTACCTGAAGACTCTTTTGACTGCTTCTAAGTGCTTCTTAGTAGGTTTGGATTGATAACGAGCACACATGCAGACAGCAAATAAGAGATCAGGTCTGCTGGCTGTGAGATACATCAATGATCCGATCATGCTTCGGTATTTGGTTTGGTCGACAAGTGCTCCTTCAATATCCTCATCCAGCTTAGTTCTCTCAACCATTGGAGTATCAACAGATTCACATGATTCGAATCCAAATTTCTTTAGTATTTCAATGGCATACTTGGATTGATTGATGAAGATACCATGTGGGTTTTGAGAAATCTGAAGCCCCAAGAAGAACGACATTTGCCCCATCATGGACATTTGGAATTCTGTACTCATTTCTTGTGCAAACCTATCACATTCTAGTGGATCGGCTGATGCGAAGATAATGTCATCCACATAGATCTGAACGTGGAGACGATGCTCTCCCAACTTTCTTGTGAACAAGGTAGGATCGACAACACCTTTGGTGAATTGGTTGGCTAGAAGAAATTTGGACAGTGTATCATACCATGCTCTGGGTGCTTGTTTAAGACCATATAGTGCCTTCTTCAAGCGATAGACATGATTAGGGCGTTCAGGATCAACAAACCCCTCTGGTTGACTTACATATACTACTTCCTTTAAGTGTCCATTGAGAAAGGCAGTCTTCACATCCATTTGGTATACAACCATGTTCTGACTGGCTGCATTGGCAAGGAAGATTCTGATGGCTTCAATTCTGGCAACTGGTGCGAATGATTCCTCAAAATCGATGCCTTCTTCTTGTCTGTACCCTTTGGCCACAAGTCGAGCTTTGTTCTTTAACACTTCACCATATTCATCAAGCTTCACTTTGAAGATCCATTTGAGGGCGATAATCATTGCACAGTCGGGAGGGGGCACTAATTCCCAAACATCTAGTCTGTCAAATTCATGGATTTCATCCTGCATTGCAGTGAACCAGGACATTTTAGTCAACGCTTCTTTATAATCCTTTGGTTCGACTTTGGACAGTACGTTGCTAACGAAACACCATAAAGCATCTGTGGCAAGTTGTCGTCGTGTAGATACCGGCCTAGATGGGTTACCAATGATGTTGTCAATCGGGTGATCATTTGTCCATTTCCTGATATGCTCATGAAGTTGATGACTGGGAATTGAAGTAGCAGTGTTGGAATCTTCTGAGGAGGTTGCCAAAGTAGATGGTTCAGGAGCAAATATGTTGACAAAAGGTTCATCAGGTGGTTGAGTAAAAGGATTCACTTCAAAGGTGTTATCAGATGCTTCTTCTTGAGGAATTGAAGAGTGTTGATCTGTGTGATTGGTATGACTAGATGATGGAGCATTCTGACTAAGAGAGATGGAGATGGAAGGCCCGTTTGTGGGTTGAGGTTCATCATTAGCAGCAGCATCAGGATCTATGACTTGTTGTTCAGGTTCGACTCTCTGTTGAGGCTCAAAATACTCATCATACATTGAATCAAACAATTTCTTCAAGTCCTCACTGGTAGGTGGCACAGAAGGAGCATCTGTGGTGGAAGAATTTACAAGTCCTGAACTAATGGGTCCAGGAGTCCAAAGATTAGATGCGGGTCCTGAACTGGAGTATTCAGGAACCGTTTGCTCGGTCAGCTCATCAAACGTGACATGGATGGTTTCCATGATTTGTCGGGACCTTTTGTTGTAGATTCGATAACCCTTCTTGTTTGGTGCATACCCAACAAAAATTCCAATATCAGCTTTTGCCTTTAGCTTTCCCAAGTCTTCGCTATCATTGTTTGGGTAACATAATGCACCAAAAACACGAAGGAAAGAGAGGTCGGGTTTTCTTTTATGCACTAGCTCATAAGGAGTTTTGCAGTGAAGAGGATGTATTAGTGATCTGTTCTGAGTGTAACAAGCCGTTGCAATTGCCTCTCCCCAGAGAAACATAGGAGCTTTGGAGAAGATCAACATAGTACGTGCTGCCTCTACAAGTGTACGGTTTCGTCTTTCAACGACTCCATTCTGCTGAGGGGTTCGAGGTATACTCCTTTGATGACTAATTCCCAGATCTTCATAAAACTGAGTAAGTTGTTGATTGACAAACTCCGTTCCATTATCTGTGCGGACGAATCTGACAGTTTTATTGAGTCCAACTTGCAGCTGCTTGATTAGTTTGATGATGATCTCAGGTGTTTCATCCTTGGATCTGAGGAATTTGACCCATGTGAATCGAGAGTAGTCATCAACAATCACTAACACATATCTCTTTCCAAATATGGTTTGCACTCTCATGGGACCACAGAGGTCCATGTGAAGGGTATGAAGAACTTCCATGATGGTGTTGACGGTTTTGGGTTTGTGAGTATGCTTCTTGCTTTTACCAAGCTGGCAAGCGGAACAAAGATGATCCTTTTCATACTTCAGCCTGGGCATGCCACGAACAAGATCTTTACGAGTAAGTTCATTGATGGTTCCGAAGTTCAAATGGTTCAAACGACGATGCAACAACCATGACTTGGTCTTGGAAGCCTTAGATAGTAGACAGATTGGAGATGATTGCATCATGTCTTCAAAGGATATAGTGTAGAGGTTTGTGCCACGTCTGCCTTTCAAGAGATCCATACCATCTAATCTTTTAACATGACAAGAGTGTTTTCTGAAGGCAACTTCTAGATCTGAGTCACAAAATTGACCTACGGAGAATAGATTGTGCCCAAGACCTTCTACATAATATACCCGAGAGATAACGCTGTCACCAACCACATAATCTTCATAACCCATTGTTGCACCAAAATGATCATTCCCGAATCTAACAGTCCCGATAAACATTTTCTCGAAATTTCTGAGCCGCGAGGGATCCCCCGTCATATGTTTTGAGCAGCCTGAGTCCAAATACCACAGGGCGATTTGTACGACCTGCATTTGAAATCAGACAGATATGGATAACGGACAAACTTGGATCCCCAACCAAAAGTGGGTTCTGATTGATTAGCACAAACATCAGAATTGGAAGAATTAATAGTGACCTTAGTCATAACATGATATGCTGGGGAACTAGACTTATGGTTAGCACATTGGGTTCCTATAGGAAAAGTTCTACCAGATTTCTTCCAAATCCTAATGTTGGGAAACATAGGATTAGACTGTTTGGCAAAGGGGCGATGACTTCCTATTGGCATTATTCTTCCAGTGGGCCTCCAATAATAGCCAACATTAGTAAACTTCCTTCCTGTTTCTTTCCAAACATGTTTTTCACGATTATAATAGACATTATGACAACCAGGGGATACTTTAGAAGCATACAAACAAGTCTTAACACACACATCATGATTACCAAAATTTAAATAGTTATTACAGATCTCACAACTGGTTTTAGAATTCGAATTAATTACAGTACGCCTAGAGATAATACTAGAATCAACACGATTCTCAACGTTCAGATCAGTTTTATTGTTCCTAATGTGGTCTTCTACTTTCTTTCCTTGAGCACTTTTAGCTGGCGAAATCATTCCTTGTATTGCAACTAGACTTTGACCCGCTAGCATTAGTGACAGCTTTTACTCCTGTAGAATTAATGATGGGAACATTAGAACGAGAAACTGCTGTTTGATTTTTGGTATCTGATGTGTTATGTTTTGGTGATGTTATGGGCACTTTAAAGGCAACATGCTTGTTCTTAACCTTAGAGGAAACATCATTAGACTTATCACGCATGCAAACAGCCTTAGGACATGTACCAATGGCATAATCTAAAAGCTCATATGATCTGTTGGTGAGATAATACACATCACGGATGCCAATGTCTGTAGGACTCACAATTCTAACTTCTTCAATAGTTTCGCAGAGGATATCTAGGCAATCCTTGAGATACCTAAGGTACTCATTGTGAACAAACGCATTATTCCTAAGGGGAAGAGGAATATTAATGGCATCAGCATCAGTTCTTTTTGTTTTCCCTTTCACCTGAGTCTTTAGATTCTCATTTTCTTTGAGTAAAGAAGTTATCTTTTCATTGTTTTTATCACGCACGATCTTCATCGAATCATGTAACTCTTTGTAATGTTGTTTGATTTTAGAGTTTTCAGCTTGAAAACAATCATTTTCGTATTTCAAATCGTTAATGACATTTTGAAGTTGAAGATATTGAGAATCTAAACACGGAGGTTTCTGGGAATCAAACACATCACATTTATTATCAATCACATCACATTTATTCGTCTTAGATTGTGCAATTTGAAGCTTCAGTTTCCGAATCGTGTTAGTGTGAGCTTGAATCCTTTCATCCCTTCAAAATATGCATCAAATTCAGGAGCATCCGAAGATGTCTTGGCATTTGAATTTCTGATTCTTTCTTCTAGATGTTGGTATCTTAATTGCAAGTTAAGATTATCAACCTCTAGTTTTGAAAATTACTTGATCATGTTATCATGATCATCTTTTTGAATTTTTTGGCGCAGTTTTAAATTCTCCCCCTCAAGCTCAACAACACGATTCTGGAGAATCTTTAAAGTAACAGACATATCATGAAATTGGAAAGTTGTTAAAGACGAATCAGTAGCAGTATAGAATACATCTTGAGCAATGCACATAGCAATCAAATTATCATTCATGATAAGAGCATTTTTCCTTGCAAATTTCACTATGTTGAAGATCCAATACAGTTTGTTCTCCTTCATGTTCCTGGTTTTTAAACACCTCTTTCATTTCATTTATCTCTTGTTTAAGTGATGTTTCCATGTATTCAAAATGGTTTTTGATTTTTTAAAAAATGGAATGACTTCTGTGAGATAACATTCTTTTGTAATTTCAAAACCCCTTTCCCCCTCAGTAATTCCCATTGGAGTAATCCTCTTTTTACACGTTTTGTCAAAATCCGCAAACATTTGATATAGTACATACATGCTAATGAGAGTTTTACATTGAGTGGGTAGTGCTATCTGAACTAGGTTCATGGGTGTATTGGGAGGATACACCGTGGGTTTAGCAAACTTAAGGGGAGTGGAAGCCATAAGAAGTTCAGCTTTCATTTTTTCCACATCTAATGCCTAAAAAATCTGTTCAGGGGTTAACTTAGTTTGTGGCACAAAAACAGTCAATCGATTCTGCTCATAGTAGTTATGGGGCTTGATATTAACACGATTTGCTATGCACTTGGGATCCTTCATCTTATCCTCAAGTCTTTTCCTATTTTCTGTTTCACTTTCAACAATCTCTTCTATATCACGCACATCAGGGGAATCATGATTGGGCTTAAGCATCACATTATAGTCATATAAGGCAGGTTGAGAGGCACTAACGCTCCTAAGATAATTAGTTTTAGGCACACCTGTATCCTTATCACTATGTTTATCACGAAGCTTAATGTGCTTATGCATTATTTGAGCAGTTTGAATGGTTTGGCCTTGTGTGTAAAATTTGTTTTCAAGCTTGTTCTTTAAGGCCTTTAATTGGGAAAAATCGTTTAGAAGTTAAGTTTCTTTGGTTTGAAAATCTAACTTTAGTGTGTTGACACTGTTTTGAATTTCCTGTTTTTGTTTAACAGTTTGATTGATTTGATTTTGCAAAGATTTTATTTCCCCTCTTAACTCTTCTTCCTTTAAATTCCTCTTGGTAATATATGTACACATTTGCCAATTCATTTTCTGTTCACGTTCAGTTAACTCAAATTTTGCACGTTGTTGATACATATTCACCTGTTCTTTGAGAATATTAATCCTAGTGGTTAAGGTGTCATCAGGAATAACAGCAGTATAATCATCATATTCACAAGTATCATTATTAATGAAAGAGTCATTACTAGGTAAAGTACTTTCGATACTTTGTTTCAAGTATTGCTCATATGGGACAACATTACTATTACCCATATCAGCAGAATTTGAATCAATAGTGTCTGTGTGCTTTACTTCGTTATGAGTCCTTTGATGGTGCATCACATCGTCAACATGTGTATCTTCAGATGCTCTACTAGATTCATCAGACTCTTGATTGTTATCCATATGTTGTTGTTTTGAGCAAACATTAGTGTTTTTCAAACCAACATCATCTGGCGTGACAATACTAGTTTGATGAACCTCATCGAGTATCGTTGGAATGGCACATGTTTCATATGTGTCATATAATTTGAGTACCTCAGAAATGATGGATGATTTGGAAGATCCTGATTGATTTGCCGATGTGATCGCGGATGTAAGCTTAGCCATAAAGATGGTTTGTGCAGTAGGTTCATCATCAACATCAGAGTCAAATGCATCACAATCTTCAGCCTGGAAGATGTTTGGGTCATTTAGAGCAAGATCCTGGACTGGTTGATCATCCACATCAGCATCAAAGGAGTTTCCTTCATCACCAGCAAGAAAGAGCAGCTGTTCCTCATCCAATTTAACACCATTCTCTTGTGCTTGCATCAACAGCATCTTATCTTTGAAGTAGTCGGAGTTCTGAGGACGTTTTGGTTCAGTGCAGTTTCTTGCAATATGACCTAGCCCACCACAATTGTAACACTTAATTTGCCTTCCTTGTCCTTGATTACCATTTCCCATTCTGTTCTGAGCATTTCCTCGGACATTTTGTCTTCCTTGAACCACAACACGCCCATCTTCCACAACAACAAGATTACGTGGATTAGATAAGGTTCTGAGTTGATTGTTGGTTTGAGGAAGAGTGCTTCTGAAGTGTTGAACCAGTAGAGAGACTTGATTGGAGAGGTTATCAATTCTCTTGTCCATGTAGGAATTTCCCGATTCTTGTGAGTTGGTTTTAACACTTGCTGATTGCATTGAGGCTTGACCAAGAGTTGATTGATTCTGTGTTGCTTGAGTAGTGATTGGAGGGTTGATTAAGTCAGCTGAGAATTGGTTGAAACCTTGAGCACTGGAGATTAGAGCAAGAGGATCATTTGAGGGATGAAACTTTTCTCTTAGCTGACGATCATACATGGCATGTTTCTCATGTTGTTGTAGATAAGCATAGAGTTGCTCATAGTTGGTGTTACTGAGATCTTTGTTTAGCTTCACAGCCGTGACAAATCGATCCCATTCTGGCGAAATGTTGTTGACGAACTTTGAGTTGAGTTGGATGTTGGGCATTGTCATTCTGATCATTCTCATGTCATTCACAAGTGACGAGTCGTTTTTCAAGCGGTGAAGCTTATAACTCGAGTCGTAATCCCAACGAGGGTTGAACTGATCGCGTCACTCAAAATCGTGAGATATGTGAGATGAATAGGTTTTAAAAGATGGTTTGGTTTTGATTAAACTACAACGACAATTAAAATACGGTTAAAGTAAAGGAAAGCAATAAAGTGACGCAAAGAAAATAAACAAGTAAAGTTGCATGTAATAAAGTGACTAAAAGAAAACAAGAATTAAAGTGCGATAAGTAATGAAAGCGGTAAATGAATTTAAAGACAATATGTTTGCAAAGCGACGTGAATAAGTTCGTTAAGTATGAACTAAAGTTTATGACGAATTATTATCCTTTCTCTAGATTAGTTGTCAATTAATCATTTGAAAAGACAATAACTCTAGACGTGTGATTTAATAATTCTCCGGCTTTTGTCCTTCAAATAATAAAGTCACACATCTAAATAATCTTAACGATTACTAATCACAAACCTTTAACGTTCACACTTAACTCACAAACTTAAATCACTAAGCAAACACGGTTAAAACTACTCAAGACTAATTTTAAATGAAATAAAACGATAAAGAAATTAACTTGAGCTTAGGAAATAAATTGTTTTTGGTTTTTAAGATTTAGAAGACGAAAAGTAAATTGACTAAACTCTAGAGAAAAACTAAAGACTAGGTGATATTAAACGTAAATAAAGTTTAACTTTAAAGACTAAGAGACATTGAACTTAAAGAAAACGTTACTTAAAAGATTTTTAAGAAAATTTCGACAGAGTTTCTTTTAGATTTTTAAAGAAATAAAACCTCACTCGACAAGACGATGAGGGTGAAGCGTGCCTAACTCGGCATAAAATAAAAAATGAAACTCGACACACATCATATTAGACCATACTCGCAACTTGCTGAAATTCTTGGTTCATACTCGCAAAAGTGGACAGCCCATACTCGCAAACTAGCTAGGTCCATACTCGCTAGTTCTTGGTTCATACTCGCAAAAACTTTAAAGAAAACTCATACTCGCTAGAACTTGTAACCCTACTCGCAAATCTGCAAACCTTACTCGCAAGAAAACACACCCATACTCGCAAGGGACAAGACCATACTCGCAAAAGGACTTACTCATACTCGCTAAAAATGATCATACTCGCAAAAACAATGAAACTGATACTCGCAATATGCCAATAACATCCCATACTCGCTAAACCCTAATAACCATACTCGCAAAAATTTAATTTGGACGCTGGAACAATTAGACACAAGGAAAACTAAACCTAAACTAGTTAGAACTTATAAAATCTATGTAGAAAGCTAAAGTAAGTACCAAAATAAGCTAGCTTAAAACCTAACGCCACAAAATAAGCCCTAACCCATGATTTTTATCTCTTTTTCGAAATGAAAACATGCAAAGGTGACAAGACTTTATAAAAGCTTTAATAAAAGATTTATATAAACGTAAACAAAGATTACAATAACAAAAACACAAATCAATCATGTAAATCCTGAAGAAACTAAGAGAGAGAGTAGAGAGAGAAAACTTTAAAAACTTTTATTAAAACCAAACTTACACTAATCCTACACTAAGAGGACCAACCCTCAACTACACCTAAAACTAGTCCTAAAAACTAACCAACCTTCTAAATGAGGTGGTGATATCTATTTATAGGCTAAGAGCTTCTAAAGTTTTGACGTTGTTGCACGTTTAGCCCTTGAACCTTTACAATTCATGATAAACTCACTAAAATTACATTACAAACGTTACTAATAAACTAAATACTAAACGTAGAAGTCTTGTAACTTGGAGGATTAGAGTTGACGTGTATTTCAAAGGTCTTCAAAGATGCAAAAGTGACCACTTGCTCGAACTTAGAAAGCTTTTCCTTATGAATCTCTTTCAACTTCGATTAAGTGTTTCTAACATCTTCTTGAGCATTTAAGAAATAACTTTGTCGTCTTGGGCTTTTCTTAAGTAGACATCATTGTTGACTCGGCTTCTTGACACTTTTCCACATCTCGTGCTCGTTTTAGGGCTTTTTGATTGATTTTGATGTCATTTATGCAATATCCTTCCCTGCATGATCACAAACACAAAAACATGATATCTTTGGTGTTTAACATTAGTTTTTGGTCTTTATAGCACTTAATCTAAGGTCAAAAGTATGTGTAAAATAGCACATACCAAAATCCCCCAGACTAAGGTATTGCGTGTCCTCACGCAATGTAATCACGTCACGCTTTAAAGATAAATAATTTCACACCTCTCTTTACTAACTTTGAAAAGTAGCTAAACGTTCAAGAGCGATACAAAATCATTTATTCCCTAAAACGCCCCGATTTTCCATTTTTGACTATGTACATCATATATTACACTACTTTAGCTTATGACGGTGTGATTGACTTTCATTATCTTTCAATAACGATTAAGGGTCATAGAGCAAGAACACGATTCATAGAAAAGTGACCGATTGGATAAAATTCATCGTCCCTGATTTTTCACAAGCTCCCAAACTAAGCGTAAAAACGGATCATTGTTTAATTACAAGTTAGATGCTAACTCTACCCATGGAAGTTACTCGTGTACCTCTTGCTCCCATTTTCCTAATTTTGTATCTCATTATTTTATTTTTGTGAGAGAAATGAATTTCTTCATAAGCATCTCGTTTCATAGTTTTTAGTCCGATAAAGATACCAAATTCATACGCTAAGTAGTTATCGATCTTCTCTTAAGAAGGTTTGCTCCAAAAATGAGGTCCACATCAAGGATATTGGATGCATACAAAGACATTGGAATTCATAGACATAAGTCGACGTGCATCTCATGCGTCCAATCTAGGATCATCCACATGTAACTTATGCACGACCAACTTTAGACTTAACACTCGAACTCTCAATCCATAAATCTTCAACATACATCCTTATTCTTTCTCTTTTGTTTTTATTATTTTTTTTTTAACTTTTGCTTGCCTTAGTAACTTCTCAACTCTGAACCTTCACGGTTTCAATCCAAGACCTACCGCCAACTGCTAGGGTTGGAATCTAGGATCCAAGGCCCGATCTCAATCCGAAGTCTTAAAGCACCTTAGCTCATACTGAATAACGGGCTTTAGGGTAGCTCCGAAACCACATGCGTACTACGCAATACAATGAAATACAATACAATACAACTCGACTGGCGTGTATCCTTGATGTGTACCCAATTTTTCAAGCAAAGATTCTCTTAAAAAGGTAAAGAACTACTCATCGGCTAAACCTAACATCTTTAATTATTTTGCACAGATATGGGGTGAAGCAATTCTGTGGGAGCAAAAAGACATGAGTACCTTCGATGAGATTTAAAGAGATCCAACTACTCTATGCTTAGCATCTAACTTCTAAACAAACTCAATCATTTCACGTTCTCCGCATTTTGAAAATCTCAAATAATGAGATCCGCGAATGCTTAGCCATAATCATTTTTAAAGATTATATTGGTTAAGGGAGACAAGCTAGGGCTCAACACGCCCGGATCAAGTCAAAATTTTTATTCTCACTCTTACCTAGTAGGAAA
>LBNU01023434.1:19417-53780 GCA_014162995.1 Artemisia annua
GCTAAACCTAACATCTTTAATTATTTTGCACAGATATGGGGTGAAGCAATTCTGTGGGAGCAAAAAGACATGAGTACCTTCGATGAGATTTAAAGAGATCCAACTACTCTATGCTTAGCATCTAACTTCTAAACAAACTCAATCATTTCACGTTCTCCGCATTTTGAAAATCTCAAATAATGAGATCCGCGAATGCTTAGCCATAATCATTTTTAAAGATTATATTGGTTAAGGGAGACAAGCTAGGGCTCAACACGCCCGGATCAAGTCAAAATTTTTATTCTCACTCTTACCTAGTAGAAAAGTCAAAACACAGTGTCAAAACTTTTATTCTATTTTTGCATAATTTTTAATTTTTTCATTTTTTTGTGCTTTTGCTCTTTGAAAATTTTCAAAATTTTTCAATTTTTTTGGATTTTTGAGGAAAAACGGGGTTGCGTAAGTAAACAGCAATGGTGAAAGTGCTAGGTCAATCAAATTGAAGATTCACACCCCCCCCCAGACTAAAGATAAACATTGTCCTCAATGTTTAAAAAGGTAAGGGTAATCCTAACAATAAATCTAAGGCCGTTTATTAAGTATGCCAAAGATACCATTAGTCGATAAGATTTGGATATATGATTTCCAAGCAAGCATCAAGACATGGGACTCGAGTGGAGATGAAACGAACCACGAGCACGAGAGTCATCATGAATTGGGGAAATCCTGCACAAACAATAACAACCAAGCAAACACAAGATTGGAAGAGGTCGCCCTCCTCTCGTTACTTATTAGATAATAAAATAAAAAGGATAAGCATGGGGTGCCTCCTACGAAGCGCTTGTTTATTATCGAGTCGTGTAGCTTAGACCCGCCCCAATTTACTTGTCCTTGGGGGAGCAAATGAAACTCACAGCTTGAAAAGCGACGATGCCGGGATCAAAAACGGTATCTTCACTCCCGGGGGAATGAAGGATTAGAGAAGTAGCAGTAAATTTAAAGAATGGAAGAAAGATTTTTATCACCATTAAAATCAATTCTTCATTTTAAAAATCAAATTTTTCAAGTTTCATGTTTTGAATATTATCGTTAAAGCTCATTTGTGTATTTTTAAAAACCTTGGGAGGGAGGGATGGGGTAATTTCGTCAATAGGTATGTCTCACCCCAGACTAACGTCTTTCTCAAGATTGAAATAGAAACGTTCATACTCCGGAGGAGATATGACATGAGAAAGTTCACCGGAGAACTTCTCGGGATCAAGATCAAATTGAAACGATTCATATTCGGAAGGAGAGGAAAAAGCAAGAGAAGTGATACTGCAACGACTCGTCTCCTCCGTATCAAAGGAAAAAGCATCATAGACTGGGAGAGAAAGATCGGGATGAGAAGTGGGATTGCCACTTAATGCTTCGATCTTAGCAATTAGAAGATATACTTTCGAAAGTTTTTCACGAAGGGCTTCATCTTTAACCTCGTTATCATCTTCCTCTTCTAAGTTGACGAGCTCAGAAGTTAAGTCGTCGACATAATCGATGTCTCCAAAAGATAAAGAATCGTATTCATTGTCGGAATCGGAGAACATTTCAAAACGATCTTTAGATTTGTCAACAGGGGATACTTCACATTCTTCTGTCGTATCAAAAGCAAATTTTTCAAAATCGGGTAAAGAATCCTTGAGCTCGGGCTCCAAAGGATCTGACGGCTTAGAAATATCGACCTCTTCCAAAACAGAGTTTCTTTCCTCAACCGTCGTGAGAGAAGGATGGAAAGAGTCGGGAGTATCAAGAACAAATTCACGATCACCGTTAGAAATTTCCACGGACTCTCTTGGGATTGGGACAAGGTTCTCAGCACTTGGTTTATTGAATTCACCAGATTCCGTTGCCGGAATAGTACTAAGATGCTCGTCCCCCATTATGAGAGAGTCCTCTGGGTTTATAATTGGTAAGACGGGTGTGATAGCAGCTGATGAATTTTTATAATCCTTCATTTGAATAGAATCCTCATCGTCATTGTGAACGAAAGTTTTGCAAAATTGAACGCTCACTTTAGCTGCTTGTTCTTCGGCTAGTAACTCTCCAAATGTTTTATCATAGCGACATTGAGAACTTACAACTGGTTTGCTTTGTGCCGTGCGAACTCTTGATTTGTTTTCGACAATATTCAAGGCGTCGTTCGGAGTTCGACAATAGATATTACCACCGGCGGCCGTATTGAGCGAATCTTGATCGTTTTGTATTAAAGCATTATAGAATATGTCGACTTGAAGCAATTCTGAAAAACCATGATGTGGGCATTTTCTCATAAGATCTTTGAATCTTTCCCAGGCCTCAGCGAAAGTCTCATCAAAACGTTGTTGAAAGTTAATGATTTCTTTTCATATCTCAATCGTTTTGGAGTGAGAATAAAATCGATTCAAGAACTTTGACGCCAAATCGTCCCAAGTGGTGATAGAAATAGGAGGTTCACGATCAAGCCATCTCGAAGCTGCTCCTTTAAGCGTTAACGGAAATAAGATTAGCTTCACCACATCATCAGGAGCTTGATTTATTTTGAACGTTCCGGTTATTAGGTAAAATCTGCTGATGTGGGAGTAAGGATCATTGTTTTCGGAACCAAAGAAAGGATCAATGAAATCAAGTAACTCGACGTTGATTCGATATTCATCTGCAAGAATCGGTGGAATAACGATGGCCTTCTCAAGACGTACAGGAATTTGGAGCAATTCCTCCATAGAACGCGTGTCCGCCATTAAATGATATGAAGATAAGGAGATTATTTTTGGGTTTTTATGTTTTGAAAAATGAAAAGTTAAAAGTGAAAACCAATTTTGAAAAATAAAATCTTTTTGGATTTTTGATTTTAGAAAAGTGGAAATCAAAAGTGAAAACAAATTTGAAGAGAAAATGTTTTTGTGTTTTTATTTTTATGAAAATATTTACAAAAGCGTTAACTTCTCGAAAGAAGGGTCTTCAAAACACATTACTCAAACGATCGAACGACTAAATCTTATCAACCGCTCCCCGGCAGCGGCGCCATTTTTGACGAGTCCGTTTTCCAAGCGGTGAAGCTTATAAACTCGAGTCGTAGTCCCAACGAGGGTTGAACTGATCGCGTCACTCAAAATCGTGAGATATGTGAAGTGAATAAGGTTTAAAAGATGGTTTGGTTTTGATTAAACTACAACGACAATTAAAATATGGTTAAAGTAAAGGAAAGCAATAAAGTGACGCAAAGAAAATAAACAAGTAAAGTTGCATGTAATAAAGTGACTAAAAGAAAACAAAAATTAAAGTGCGATAAGTAATGAAAGCGGTAAATGAATTTAAAGACAATATGTTTTCAAAGCGACGTGAATAAGTTCGTTAAGTATGAACTAAAGTTTATGACGAATTATTATCCTTTCTCTAGATTAGTTGTCAATTAATCTTTTGAAAAGACAATAACTCTAGACGTGTGATTTAATAATTCTCCGGCTTTTGTCCTTCAAATAATAAAATCACACATCTAAATAATCTTAACGATTACTAATCACAAACCTTTAACGTTCACACTTAACTCACAAACTCAAATCACTAAGCAAACACGGTTAAAACTACTCAAGACTCATTTTAAATGAAATAAAACGATAAAGAAATTAACTTGAGCTTAGGAAATAAATTGTTTTTGGTTTTTAAGAGTTAGAAGACGAAAAGTAAATTGACTAAACTCTAGAGAAAAACTAAAGACTAGGTGACATTAAACGTAAATAAAGTTTAACTTTAAAGACTAAGAGACATTGAACTTAAAGAAAACGTTACTTAAAAGATTTTTAAGAAAATTTCGACAGAGTTTCTTTTAGATTTTTAAAGAAATAAAACCTCACTCGACAAGACGATGAGGGTGAAGCGTGCCTAACACGGCATAAAATAAAAAATGAAACTCGACACACATCATATTAGACCATACTCGCAACTTGCTGAAATTCTTGGTTCATACTCGCAAAAGTGGACAGCCCATACTCGCAAACTAGCTAGGTCCATACTCGCTAGTTCTTGGTTCATACTCGCAAAAACTTTGAAGAAAACTCATACTCGCTAGAACTTGTAACCCTACTCGCAAATCTACAAACCTTACTCGCAAGAAAACACACCCATACTCGCAAGGGACAAGACCATACTCGCAAAAGGACTTACTCATACTCGCTAAAAATGATCATACTCGCAAAAACAATGAAACTGATACTCGCAATATGCCAATAACATCCCATACTCGCTAAACCCTAATAACCATACTCGCAAAAATTTAATTTGGACGCTGGAACAATTAGACACAAGGAAAACTAAACCTAAACTAGTTAGAACTTATAAAATCTATGTAGAAAGCTAAAGTAAGTACCAAAATAAGCTAGCTTAAAACCTAACGCCACAAAATAAGCCCTAACCCATGATTTTTATCTCTTTTTCGAAATGGAAACATGCAAAGGTGACAAGACTTTATAAAAGCTTTAATAAAAGATTTATATAAACGTAAACAAATATTACAATAACAAAAACACAAATCAAACATGTAAATCTTGAAGAAACTAAGAGAGAGAGTAGAGAGAGAAAACTTTAAAAACTTTTATTAAAACCAAACTTACACTAATCCTACACTAAGATGACCAACCCTCAACTACACCTGAAACTAGTCCTAAAAACTAACCAACCTTCTAAATGAGGTGGTGATATCTATTTATAGGCCAAGAGCTTTTAAAGTTTTGACGTTGTTGCATGTTTAGCCCTTGAACCTTTACAATTCATGATAAACTCACTAAAATTACATTACAAACGTTACTAATAATTTAAATACTAAACGTAGAAGTCTTGTAACTTGGAGGATTAGAGTTGACGTGTATTTCAAAGGTCTTCAAAGATGCAAAAGTAACCACTTGCTCGAACTTAGAAAGCTTTTCCTTATGAATCTCTTTCAACTTCGATTAAGTGTTTCTAACATCTTCTTGAGCTTTTAAGAAATAACTTTGTCGTCTTGGGCTTTTCTTAGGTAGACATCATTGTTGACTCGGCTTCTTGACACTTTTCCACATCTCGTGCTCGTTTTAGGGCTTTTTGGTTGATTTTGATGTCATTTGTGCAATATCCTTCCCTGCACGATCACAAACACAAAAACACGATATCTTTGGCGTTTAACGTTAGTTTTTGGTCTTTATAGCACTTAATCTAAGGTCAAAAGTATGTGTAAAATAGCACATACCAACAAGCTTGTGGAATCTGACATAGTAATCATTGATGCTTTCACCAGGGTTCATCTTAAAGTGCTCGAATTCATCGTACAACTGAGACTCACGATCTTCCTTTGTTAATTCTGAACCAGCTAGTTACATTTTGACATTGTCCCAAACATCTTTGGCCTCAGTGTTGAAGTTAATCACTTTGTATATGTCCTTTGGTAGCCCTTGTACCACAATGTTTGAAGCACGAATGTCAGCATCATATCGTTTCTTTTCAGCTTCATTCAGATCATTGTACGTACGAGGTCTGTCAATTCCAAGGGTGATTGTCCCATCATCACCAGTGGAGATAACATCTCTGGTAGTGCTCATTTGAAATGGTCCTTCATCAATTGATCTCAGAATGTTCTCCCCATTTTCTTTACCTTGACAATACAAGCGAATTCTTTGTGACCAAGACTCATAGTCCGTTCTTTCTAGCATTGGAGGTCGAGTGTCAGATCCAGCAGCTTGAATATCATCAATAGATGTTATAGTAGTCATGATGACAAGGTCTCAGACGGGATTTTACAACTCACGTGACTTAAACCGAGAAATCAATTCTTTCTCGGGATTTTATTAAAGTCAACCAGGAAAACCGCTAAGATAGGTAAACCGCTGGTACTGTAACCGCTGACAATTAACCGCTGACAGAGTAACCGCTAGTAAAGTAACCACTACTGACTTAACCGCTGAGTAGTTAACCGCTGTGAATAAACCGCTAACACAGTACAAAGTACAGCGTAATGCTCGCTCCACTATTTGTAATTAACCGCTATTACTATCCGCTAAATACCCAAACTAACCACTGTGAAGTAAACCGCTGGAGTTAAATCGCTGATACAGTACAGAGTACAACGTAATTTTCGCTCCACTACTTGTACTTAACCGCAACTACTAACCGCTGAATACCCAAACTAACCGCCGTGAAGAATACTTTAACGTGCAGCTAACCGCTGGCAAGAAAAAGTTCCAAAAACCCATTCGTACACCTAACAAACGCTAGATATGGTCCAAAAAACTGATAAACTAGATGAATCTAACCTTTCTAAATCCTAGAAGTACAAGAAAGATCACAAGAAACACCACAAACGAGCACCAAAATGAGTCAAAACCACCCTAAACTAGTAGAAACCCAAAACAAACCATACACCACAAGTTCTATGATCCCTAGGATGTAACCATGGCTCTTGATACCAATTGTAGGATACTAGTTAACATCACAAACACAAATATACTTGTGGTTGGCTCGTTGAAGGTAAGAAAGAAAGAAAGAAATTCTAGAGAGAGAAAGTTAGAGAGAGAAAGAGATGAAGCCTTGAGAGAAAACCAAAAAAAAGAAAATGAGATTATGAGAGAAGGCTTACCCTCTCCAAGGATGGAGAGGGGTTTATATACATGGGTTTTGCCACTTGGGCGTGCCACTTGGGCTGCGGATCAGGTATACAGTGGGTAAAGACCCGTCCTTCTTCCGCGAACTAATCTAATTCTAAACTACGTATTACTAACTAATGTAACTACTACGAGCTAAACAATGCTTAATCATATCTCGGGTGACCGAATCTTTCTTATACAAAAATCGTATTCCTAACAGACCCGAATGTGGTGACGGGTACGTTTCTTTTAAATAATCGCTATGCATCGATTTTGTTTGATTCGGGAGCAGATAGAAGTTTTGTGTCAACTGCATTTAGCTCTTTGATTGGTATTGCCCCGACTACCTTAGATAACATCTTTGACGTAGAATTAGCTAATGGGAATCTAGAGAGAGTAGATACCATTATAAGAGGTTGCACCCTAAACTTGCTAAATCACCCTTTCAATATCAATCTCATGTCGGTAGAGTTAGGTAGTTTTGACGTCATCATAGGGATGGATTGGTTATCGAGGTACCATGTCGTCATCATCTGTGATGAAAAGATCGTCCGAGTACCTTACGAATATGAGATTCTCATTATAGAAGGTGATCAAAGTGATCGTGCACGTTCGTCAAGGTTGAACATTATCTCGTGAACGAAGATGCAGAAGTACATCGAGAAAGGATGCTACCTCTTTCTAGCTCACGTTTCTGAGAAGAAAGAGAAGAGTCCCACAGAGAAGCGATTGGAAGATGTGCCAATTGTGAGGGATTTCCCAGAATTCTTTCCAGAAGACTTACCTGGACTACCGCCAACTCGAAAAATTGAATTCCAAATTGATTTGGTGCCAGGAGCCGCGCCAGTAGCGAAAGCACCCTATCAATTAGCACCTACGGAAATGCAAGAGTTGTCAGAGCAGTTGGCTGAATTGTCAGGCAAAGGTTTTATCAGGCCGAGTTCTTCGCCTTGGGGAGCCTCGGTTCTGTTCGTTAAGAAGAAGGATGGATCCTTCAGGATGTGTATCGATTATCGGGAGCTGAATAAGCTAACGATTAAGAACCAATACCCACTTTCAAGAATAGACGATTTGTTCGATCAGCTTCAAGGTTCATCGGTTTACTCCAAGATTGATCTGAGATCAGGCTATCATCAACTTCGAGTCAGGGAAGAGGATATCCCGAAGACGGCGTTCAGGACTCGATATGGCCATTACGAATTCCAAGTTATGCCATTCGGCTTAACTAACACACCTGCAGTATTCATGGACCTCATGAATCGAGTGTGTAAGTCTTACTTGGATAAATTCGTCATTGTGTTCATTGATGATATCTTGATATACTCTAAGGATGAGAAAGAGCACGAGGAACACCTCAAGCTAATCTTAGAGTTATTGAAGAAGGAAGAGTTATATGCCAAATTCTCGAAGTGTGAGTTTTGGATATCTACTGTGCAGTTTCTAGGTTACATGATTGACAGTCAGGGAATTCACGTTGATCCTGCCAAGATTGAGTCGATCAAGGATTGGGTGACACCTACGACACCCACAGAAGTACGCCAATTCTTAGGACTCGCCGGCTATTACCGAAGGTTTATCGAAGGTTTCTCCAAGATAGCTAAGCCTTTAACTGCATTAACTCAGAAGAATGTAACTTACGACTGGGGAGATGAAGAAGAAGAAGCTTTTCAAATCCTTAAAGAAAGGTTGTGCAGTGCACCTATTTTGGCCCTACCTGAGGGTAGTGAAGATTTTGTCATTTATTGCGACGCTTCACACAAAGGTTTGGGAGCCGTGTTAATGCAAAGAGAAAAGGTGATTACGTATGCTTCTTGACAACTGAAAACTCATGAGAAGAATTACACGACTCATGTTTGGAGTTAGGATCAGTTGTGTTTGCGTTACGCATTTGGAGGCACTACCTTTATGGTACTAAGTGTGTGGTGTATACGGATCACAAGAGTCTACAGCATATCTTGAACCAGAAGGAGCTGAATATGAGACATCGACGATGGTTAGAATTGCTAAGCGACTATGATTGTGAGACTCGTTACCATCCAGGCAAGGCGAATGTAGTTGCCGATGCACTTAGCCGAAAGGAGAGGGTCAAACCACTCAGGGTAAGATCGTTAGGGATGACGATTGTTTCCCCTCTTCCAACGAAAATTCTTGAGGCTCAGATTGAGGCACTCAAAGAAGAGAACCGACCAGATGAGAAAATTTACGGTATGCCAGAAAGCGAGAATGGCTTCGTGAAGAGATCTAATGGAGTTTTGTGTTATGGGGACAGAAGTTGGATCCCGCAGTGTGGAGGAATTCATGATTTAATTATGCACGANTTGGAGGCACTACCTTTATGGTACTAAGTGTGTGGTGTATACGGATCACAAGAGTCTACAGCATATCTTGAACCAGAAGGAGCTGAATATGAGACATCGACGACGGTTAGAATTGCTAAGCGACTATGATTGTGAGACTCGTTACCATCCAGGCAAGGCGAATGTAGTTGCCGATGCACTTAGCCGAAAGGAGAGGGTCAAACCACTCAGGGTAAGATCGTTAGGGATGACGATTGTTTCCCCTCTTCCAGCGAAAATTCTTGAGGCTCAGATTGAGGCACTCAAAGAAGAGAACCGACCAGATGAGAAAATTTACGGTATGCCAAAAAGCGAGAATGGCTTCGTGAAGAGATCTAATGGAGTTTTGTGTTATGGGGACAGAAGTTGGATCCCGCAGTGTGGAGGAATTCATGATTTAATTATGCACGAATCACACAAGTCCAAGTATTCCATTCATCCAGGAGCTGACAAGATGTACTTAGACTTGAAGAAACTATATTGGTGGCCAAACATGAAGGCAGATATAGCTAAGTACGTCCGCATGTGCTTAACATGTTTGATGAGGCGAAAAGTGTTACGCTTTTAGGGGGTTATTTAAGCCCTAATCCGTAATTATTTGATCAAATATTGCCTTAAAACGTTCCTTTGTCATTTTAGGTACTTTGAAGAGGAATTCTGGAAAAGGAAGCATTTTGGACGTTTTTGGAGCATAAAAGTGAAGAAAACGACAAAGTCTCAAATTATGCTGAAAACAGTACCTGACGGCGTCACGTTCTATCGTGTGACGGCGTCACGCTTTGACAACATGAAGGATGATTTTTACACTAGACGCCCCAGAAAGTTTTGAGGAATTAACACGTGACGGCGTCACGTGTTGGAAGCCCTAGGCCGTCACGTTATGTGGTAAAGGGAGACGGCCCAGAAGGAATTACAAGGGGACGACGTCAAGAGTGGATCTGAGCAATCCGAATTTTATTTTGGCGGCGAGATGACGGTGTCAGACCCTATAAGCTGACACCGTCACAATGTAAAATCTATATATAGTTTTATAATTTTCATTCATTAGTGTGCAACTTTTGGGAACAAAACCCTAGCTCATTTTTCTACTGTAATTTTGAGGGTTTTCTACCCTTGAAACTTGGATGCTTAATTGAAGATAAGTCTCTTCCAAATCATTCAATATGTCTATGTATTGTGTGATTATATCTTATGCATGTCTTTCAATTAACATGCTAGGCTAGGTCTTTATTGTGTTTGCTTAGATCTAATAAAACCTAGCTATTGATTATATATTGTTAGTTTGCTTGTGATTATTGTGGGTGGGTGAAGTCGATGTTAGGCTTAAGAAAACTGGCTAACCTCCTATATGGTAACTTGCTTGAACGTCTTAAGAAACATGAATCGGATGTGTACTACGATTGTTCGGTTGTATTTAACGCATGAGCGAATTCTAATGATCCCATGTTAGGAGCTTTAAGTCGGCTCGACATAGGAATGAAGTAGGAGCTTATAGAGTTAGGGAAGATCGTACACGGCCCTACGAATGGTTTAAAGGAATACAACACGTCATCCATGTAATTACAACAAACCAATTAACATATAAAAGATAGCTAGGGAGTAAGGAAATCTAAGTAAACACATATTTCTCCTATATAAGTTTCACAATCACTTTAATTTTCTTGTTATTTTTATTTTATTTGCAAAAGTAGTTATTTGGGTTAGTTGACTAGCAACTAATTCCGCCCACTCCTCTATAACCCAAGATTTTTACTTGCTTTATAAAAAATATAAAAATACAAAAAGAATCATCCCTCAACCCTTAGACCTAATTAGAGTAGCTTTTCAAGCCTAACGACACTATTCCCCGAGAGAACGAGCAATCCCCCGGTACTTGCCACTACACTATACTACATCGGTCAGGTACACTGCCTGGTGGGGATTGCAAGCTTCTCAAGATCCCTTGATAGGTAAAACCCTAGTGCGTGGTTGCAATCCCGCGCATCAAAGTTTTAGGCGCCGTTGCCGGGGAGTAGTTATTGTTTAGGTTGAAAATTTTTATTTTTACTTAGGTCTACTCATTAGAATCCTTTCTAGTGAGATTTTTATTTTATTTTTCTAGGTTTTTTTTAGTCTATCTTTCTATTTGTGTTTTTGTTCGTAGTAACTTGTCCATTAATTATGCCGTTTGCCATTATGGAAAGCGCGAATCCACCCCTCACACCCGATGAAGTAGCGTCATTGCGATACCAAATCGAAAGTGAAATTAGGGAGCTTAGAGAGCTTAATAGTTTAATTGATGCTCAATTAGATCATGCACTTAATGACCTAGCAGGCGCCATATACACAAGCAAGGACTTAGAATATGATGATCTTAAGAATTCCGGAAGTTTAGAGGAAAGGGAAGACGAGAGAATAGGTGATGAATATTTTAATCTTTACCCCACTAAGGAAGAAATCGCCTATTACAATAACATAATCGATAACCCTCGCTCTCCCTTTGTTAAGATTGATCCGAAGATAAAAAGAGGTAACCCTAGGAGCGTTAATATACCGTGCATGATAGGATATAGATACGTTGATCACGCTAACATTAACTTTGAATCTCCAATCAATGTTATGTCTTCAAGTGTCTATAATGATATAGTGAATGAGAGGCTTAAACCTAGGAAAGACCCCAACTACCCTGGTGGAATTTGTAATTTTGTCGGGAGGGTTAGAGATTTACAGGTCTTAGTTGGGAACTTTATGTATGTCACTGACTTCATGATTGTTGAAGACTTAGCGAGTGTTATAGATTGTAGCTTATCCCATGTCGTATTAGGTAAGCCGTTCATAGAAGAGTCCAAGTTGAGTTACGATGAATTGGAGGTGACAATTCAATTTTCTAATGAAACAGATAGGATCACATATAGAATGCCTAATAGGATGATGGAGTTTTGTTTTGTGCCCCAACTAGATAAGGATAACATTGGTGCAATTGAGGATATAAATGAAGAGGATAAGAGAAAGGGCATGGATTATGTGTGGGAAAAACGGAGCCTTTTCTATAAGGATTGCTTGACCCTTGGGCCTAAGTATAAGGTTAATAGAGAGATTGCTAAAAAGGTTGTAGAGGCAATCGAGAAAAAGGTAAAGAGCCTTTACAAAGGGTATTTGCAATCAGACCCGGAATTTGAGACATATGTTAGCGGTGACCTAGAGACCATGACCAACGATGAAATCACGTAATAGAGAGTGACTTTGAGTCTAGCTACAAGACTCGTTAATAAAGAAAAGCACTTCTTGGGAGGCAACTTAAGCTTTATTTGTTTTGTGTGTTTGTTTATTTGAATATATTTGTTTCCGTATGCATGTTTTATTTTTTATTTTTATTGATTCATGTCTCAAATTAAAATTATAAAAATGCTTTATTTTGTTTTTAACTTCGTCTTAACTACAAAAAAAGGTATTTTGCAAAAGATAAGTGTAAGGGAAATCTAAATTTGTTTATAAGAACGAATTGGAACATGAATTGTAACGATATAAAATAAACATACATATTAATATTTGTTAGAGTCAAATGCTTGTATCGAGTCATAATGAAATTTTACAGGATTCCAGGAATTAAGGTAATTGTTTTTTCAGAAATTTTCCGGAAACTAAACATAAGAATTCTGTCAGATCAATTCTAACAGCGTCAGGGTTTACACCTGACGGCGTCAGCCTTTGATTCCAGAAAAAGTTTTTAAAATTTATTTTTTCTGCCGGATTATAAAAATTACTGCATCTTTAATTCCAGGAATCTGCAAAATTTTCATTCCACAAGCATTATATCCTTATATAGATTTTGCCGCCGATTTTATACGAGGTTTGCCCAGATTGTTTTCTCAGGTTTAACAGGTTATTTTGGACAAGAAGGTGAACATGGAATCAAGTTCATGACATCAAGATTTTGGAGTCGCCTTGAGCTTGGAGCTTTTTACATCATCTTCGAAGAAGATCTAACCATGTTACCACACGATCCACGTCAAGAATCAGGGGAGTATTTGTTTCATTCTTTCTTTTTCTACTTTTACATCTTTTATGTGACCATTGGGGACAATGTTCGGTTTAAGTGTAAGGGGGTAAATGAAGGCACCTTAGAAAATGCAATTACACTTGATTTTTGTTTTGTTCAATGGTATTTGTGTAATAAAACTGAGAGAAATATTTGTTAGGGCAATTTTAGCGCAAATTTAAAATTTTTTACAACATTTAGGAGTGAAACTTTAGGTATAATAAGCGTCTCATGGATAGGGAATTGTGTGACTAGCACAAAAAAAACCGTACCACTCAAAAATTTTCCCCAAATATGTGAGGTTCGCCCCTAGAATTGTTAGGAAAAGCATTCACTATTGATGCTTGTGTGTGTACCGGTAGCCTATAGATTCTAGAACTTGCGTTAGAACCATCCCAAATCCACAAGTGAGACTACATTCGTGTAGTTAGATTTACTACATGATAAGAGGCATTAGGATAACCCTTGTTTTTAAACCCGTAATATAATTACATTGACTTCATTAGTCAAGTAATTTTACCACACCCTTGCGATGTACTCATCTTTAGTACACGATACCCCTAGTACACCCTTCCGAGCCTATCTTTTCGTTTCTAACTTTAAGCATTATACTTAAAGGAAGAATTTGTTTACAATCCACCCCAAATGTACACCCAAATCACCTTATGCTACCTTGTATGCACTCACCTTTAGTGCATTATTGTGACAACATTTGTTAAACCCTTAGTTAATTATCTAATTGATTACATGGTTGCTAAGTCGAGTCATATCCTTGTACATATTGTTTTGGGACGATTGGGACTCATGAGTAAAGTACTAATGTAATGGAGTAATGGGGAAGAAGTCAATTATTACCCCCATATGTGCGTAGTAATGGGGAAGAAGTCAATTATTACCCCCATGTGTGCGTTAATATTTCAAAGTACTCTAAGTTTTTCAATTATCTTGATTCGAGTCATTAGAATAGTTAATTGTAAAGTATGTAAAAGTTCAAGTGTAAGGGGAGAACCGAGGCCCCTATGATGTATTATTTTGGATGGTAGGGCAAGAGTGTATGAAAAAAAATAGAAAACCAAGAAGAAAAAAATTTGGAAAAAGAAAAGTAGAAAAAACATACGGACTACCATCCCGTTTCATTTTATCTTTATTTATATTTTTGTTATTTTCTTATTAGCTTAAGTCGAGTCGAGTCTTGGCTTAGCAACGCCACTTTGTTCATGTATTTGATCAAGATAATTAACTCACCACCATTAAAAATACCCTTTATTCCAACCAAACCGTGTTTATCATATCCCTACACCTAACGTTATAACCCTTTGAAAGCCCTCTTTGATAGTTTATCTTAGGTGCTTACGCCTAGTGGAGGAGGTTTTTGATCCTTTCCCAAGCCTATGGTAATCTATTTGCTATGACAGGTAGTGAGTGATATTTCTTCCATTTCCATTTAGTTATATAGGTTTATAACACCCGAGAGATGAGAGTATCCAAACACTATTTGTGAGGTGCTAGTGTATGATTTCCGTGCTTGTTATGACTAGGGTTGAATAACTATTTGCTGTAATTACTTTTATATTAGTGTTAAATGATCCCTAGCTCATTTTTTGATTGGAATAAAAGTGCATTTGCTTGAGGACAAGCAAATCTTAAGTGTAAGGGTATTTGATGAGGTGAAAAGTGTTACGCTTTTAGGCGGTCATTTAAGCCCTAATCCGTAATTATTTGATCAAATATTGCCTTAAATCGTTCTTTTTGTCATTTTAGGTACTTTGAAGAGGAATTCTGGAAAAGGAAGCATTTTGGACGTCTTTGGAGCATAAAAGTGAAGAAAACGACAAAGTCTCAAATTATGCTGAAAACAGTACCTGACAGCGTCATGTTCTATCGTGTGACGGCGTCACGCTTTGACAACATGAAGGATGATTTTTACACTAGACGCCCCAGAAAGTTTTGAGGAATTAACACGTGACGGCGTCACGTGTTGGAAGCCCTAGGCCGTCACGTTATGTGGTAAAGGGAGACGGCCCAGAAGGAATTACAAGGGGACGGCATCAAGAGTAGATCTGAGCAATCCGAATTTTATTTTGGCGGCGAGATGACGGCGTCAGACCCTATAAGCTGACGCCGTCACAATGTAAAATCTATATATAGTTTTCTAATTTTCATTCATTAGTGTGCAACTTTTGGGAACAAAACCCTAGCTCGTTTTTCTACTGTAATTTTGAGGGTTTTCCACCCTTGAAACTTGGATGCTTAATTGAAGATAATTCTCTTCCAAATCATTCAATATGTCTATATATTGTGTGATTATATCTTATGCTTGTCTTTCAATTAACATGCTAGGCTAGGTCTTTATTGTGTTTGCTTAGATCTAATGAAACCTAGCTATTGATTATATGCTGTTAGTTTGCTTGTGATTATTGTGGGTGGGTGAAGTCGATGTTAGGCTTAAGAAAACTGGCTAACCTCCTATATGGTAACTTGCTTGAACGTCTTAAGAAACATGAATCGGATGTGTACTATGAGTATTTGGTTGTATTTAATGCATGAGCAAATTCTAATGTTCCCATGTTAGGAGCTTTAAGTCGGCTCGACATAGGAGTGAAGTAGGAGCTTATAGAGTTAGGGAAGATCGTACACGGCCCTACGAATGGTTTAAAGGAATACAACCCGTCATCCGCGTAATTACAACAAACCAATTAACATATAAAAGATAGCTAGGGAGTAAGGAATCTAAGTAAACACATATTTCTCCCATATAAGTTTCACAACCACTTTAATTTTCTTGTTATTTTTATTTTATTTGCAAAAGTAGTTATTTGGGTTAGTTGACTAGCAACTAATTCCGCCCACTCCTCTATAACCCGAGATTTTTACTTGCTTTCTAAAAAATATAAAAATACAAAAAGTGTTAGGATCACGTTTTATTAATATCAAGTGTCGGTCATTAAGTTTTGTAATAGGTTGCTTTTGAATATTATTTAGTAATGTTTTATCAATGTTTACACAAGTTTATGTCATGTTCTCATGTATTGTAAAAGTCTAAGGGGCAATATTGATAATAGGTGAAACTTATGTAATGCCATAGACTTCCCACTATAAATAGAGGTGTAACCCTCCAAGGAGGGTGTTGGTTCTCTATGAAATAACAAAGTTCATTTCATTTCACATACAAGAGTTCCTTCCATTCTCTCTCTCTAACTTACTTTCTCTCTCTAAAGATTATGTGTTCTTATGCTACAAAATGGTGACCTAACAAGTGGTATCAATCGCCAAGGGATAATTTAGGTTGTTTTAGGTTAGATTTGGTCGAAAAACTAGGTTTTAAAACTGTTTTTACGAATCTGTTGCGTGTTACTGGTCGAATTTATCGAGTAAGGGTAGTACTTTATCGAGTAAGGAGTGTAATTCTCGGGCAGTTATCGAGTAAGGCCTGTCTTATCGAGTAAGCTACTAAGTCTATCGAGTTTGCTCATATTTATCGAGTAAAGTTTTTCTTTTATGGCGAGTAAGCTTTTTTCCTTATCGTGTATCGAGTAAGGATTTGCTTAGTATACTTTCTAAACGAAACTCTGCTTAATTTCACTTTGGTTATCGAGTAAGGGAACTCCTATCGAATAAGTTCTCTATCGAGTAAGCACCCTATTTATCGAGTATCACAGTCCATTGAACTATACTTATCGAGTAAGGAACTCAGAAACTTTTAACCGTCAATTTTCGCCAAAACAACCTAACCTACAACAAGAACCTTCTTTATCCTTAAAGATCCATTTCACATAATCATTAATCATGTCTCAACCACCGTACTTCAATTACCTTCATCATCATCAGCGGCCACAACAAAATCGTCAACAACAACCGTATCAACAACTGAATCAGCAACTGTATCATCAACCATACTACATGCACGAACAACAACAACTCTTAATGCATCAACAACAATTTCCACAGCAACCACACTTCCAGCAACAACCATTCTTACATCAGCAAATGCAAACCAATCTACCACCAACTAAGCAAACACATTGGTTTGATCAAATGTGCGAAGCAATCACTAGTCAGCAATCCCGTCATCAAGCTGGGTCCCTTGATATTCCTCCTATGCTCACACCAGGCAACTATGTTCAATGGGCTAGTCGTATCTTACGATTCATTGAACTCAAGAAACCTCATGGGAAGTTTATGAAAAAGGTCATTCTTGAAGGTCCATTTCAATGGCCAACTACAAAGACTCCAGGTGATCCTAATGCAAATCCTCCAAGACCTGACACTGTTACTCCACTTCCTGAATCCTCACTCACCGCAGAGCAACAACTTCATCGGGAAGCAAATGAACTTGTAATGATTTACATTCTTCAGGGAATACCTAATCCGATCTTTCGAAGTATTGATGCTCAGAAAACTGCTAAGGATATGTGGGAACATGTTCATCTCTTGATGGAAGGCACTGAATTGAATCAAGAAGACATGCAATCTAAGCTTTATATGGAATATGAAGACTTCATGATTGAATCAGGGGAATCGCTTGAGTCTTATTATCATCGCTTCACTAACATCATCAATGATTTGGACCGACACAACATCACACTCCCCAGGATTGCTATCAACACAAAGTTTCTAAGTTGTCTTGGTCATGAATGGAAGAAATATGTAACGTTTGTCAGGCAGGCTAAGAATCTTCATGATGCACCATATGGATTGTTATTTGATTATCTAAAGCACCATGAGAGTGAAGTGAACAAGGATAGAGCTCTTCGTGCAACTTTGTCACCTCCTCCAAATCCTAACTCACTAGCACTGGTTGCTTAATCTCACTTTGCTCCACAACCATCAAACCATGCTTATGTTCAGGAACAAAATTACTTCAGCTACCCTCAACCAAATCCTTCACTACCACTACTCACATATGATTCTACTCAGCAAAGCAACATGAGTTCAAGTGATTCGTATGACAACAATGACTCCATGTTCTACTCCAATGCTANCTAACTCACTAGCACTGGTTGCTTAATCTCACTTTGCTCCACAACCATCAAACCATGCTTATGTTTAGGAACAAAATTACTTCAGCTACCCTCAACCAAATCCTTCACTACCACTACTCACATATGATTCTACTCAGCAAAGCAACATGAGTTCAAGTGATTCGTATGACAACAATGACTCCATGTTCTACTCCAATGCTAACAATGATGAAGATGAAGAGGAATTTAACAACTTGAACCAAGGAATTGCACTCATCGCTAAAGCATTCAGCAAATTCTCCAACAAGTCTAACAACCGTCTTCATTCTTCATCTAACACAAGGAATCAAGCTGTTGTCAATGATGGCCGAGTTGAAGTTCAGAATCGTAACGTTGGTAGATCTGGTTTTCGTGGTAATATGGGTAATTCTGGAAATGGTCAGCGGTTTAATGCAAATGGTAGCTTTCGGAATAATGTTGCTGCTCCTCAGAAAAGGGTTGAGATTGTTGAAACGGGCAATACATATTCTGGTAACACAGTCATTCGATGCTACAATTGCAATGGGATCGGTCATTTAGCAACTGCATGTCCTTCACCGAGAACTCAAGGCAGCAAGTATCACAAGGAAGCATTACTTCTCGCTCTTAAGGATGAAGCACGTGGAAACGTCAATGCTAAAGACAACAGCTTCATGGCCAATGCTCAATCTGATGATGACATGGAAGATCTGGAAGCAAATGCTGCAGTTATGCTTATGGCCAATATGCAGGAACTACATCTAAGTGATTCAGGCCCAGTGTATGACACTGATGGTCTATCTGAGGTACATGATTTAAACACTTGCTTAATACATGATATTGCCTCACCTTCTGCATCTGCATCAGACGAGGAACAAGTTGTTCAAATCAATTCATTATTATCTAGTCAAGAGGATAACCAAATAAGCACATTTGTTACATTTGATGACGATGATCAAATTGACCCTGTGGTTACATTTGATGATAACGTTCAAATGAACCAAACTGTTGTATTCGATGATCCACTTGATGATGGTTATAATGATCAATTTGAACAACATGAACCTTCAAATGATCCAGATTCAGACCTCAGAACCATGCTTATGACCACCCAAATTCAGGCCCAAAAATGCATTGTTATAAATACCAAATTGAAAGCCAAAATTTCATCATTAACGAAAGACCTTGAGTGCTATAAAATTCAAATAACAAATTTTGAAACACGAGATAATCGGGAAAAAAGTTTTGAAATTGCTTTCCAAAAATCTTATGTTCAAGAACAAGAGTTACAACATCAAATACGCGAATTAACTGTTACCAAAAATGCTTTAATCTCACAAATGGAACAAGAAAGGTTTAATCATAAACAACAAATGAATCAACTCACCGATGAACTTTCCAAAACAAAATCTTAGTTGTCCCTTTGTCAAGCTGAGTTTCGAGAATATAAACAAAAGTCAAGGAAACGGATTGATTCTTACGTAGAAGAAGTTGTTGAATTGGAAAAGAAAATCAAAGAGTTTAAAAATGTTGTTTATAAAACGGGTGAATCCATTACCACAATTCAAAAGTTTACTTTGCATCAAAGACCTCCAGGGTGTGGTTATGCTCTCGGTTACGATACACCTAGTTTTTTAAAAACAGCACTCAAGGAAATTCCAAAACTGTATAGTGCGGAACACTTATTTGATGAATCTGTTGTGCGTGTTGTTGTATATAATCGTGACGAAGAAGAATAAATAGAGGATGAGAGTCGATCTAAAATGAGCAATGTTTTTTACAATACACCTTTTGATCACTCAACATTTCCTCATTTAAATGCATCGTTTGTGCCTCAGAAAGAGAAAACCGAACAACATTGGTCTTTAATACAAGTAAATGAATCATCTTCTGATGTTGGTCCTGTAAAACCAGTAGCACAAATAAATGGTCCTTTACCTGACTCCGGTCAAATTAAACCATTACCAAAACGTTGTAGTGTCATGCGGTATTTTGATACATTTATGGAAGACATAAAGTTTTTAGAACAAGCAATTGAAAGAAACTCAGAAATAACTGTAGCAACTTTCAAAATGCTTACAAAAAAGAAAAAAGAGAAGTCTTTCAAAAACAATTGTTGCCACATGTTCAACGTTTGCGTCTTTGTGCTATACGCTGGGAAAAGGAACTTCAGACGGAGGTAAAATCAATGACGGAAGTTTTCAACGCAACCGAACAAACAATCTCAAAACAAAAAAGAAAAAACAAAGGTTTACAGAAAGAGGCTGATCGACTCTTAGAATATGTTCTTAATGCTGATATATTATCTGTGATTATGAATTCTTTGTATGAGTCTGGTACTGCTATGCTTGTTGATGATCACACTGATGATATTAAATTGTTGAATGAACATGTTGAGACTTTAAAGAGTGAAAAAGAGAAACTTGTGAAACACAATGATGATGTGCAAAATAAACTTTCAAAAGAGATTTCTCATCTAAAAAAGAAGCTTGAATGGTGTCAAAATCAAAGTCTTTCTTTCGAATTGCAATTGCAAAGTTAAAAAACTTCAAATTCCTTTAAGGATGGAGCTGTAGAGTTACAAAGTCAAATTTCAAAATATCAAAAGGAATTAGAGGAATTAAAAGCTATAAACAATGACATTTATTTTTGCAATCGTGAGCAGGAATCTAACATCCAAGAAAAGAAGCACATCATTATTGAATTAAAAGAGAAAATAATGTTACTTGAAAAAGGAAAGTTTACTAGCAATAATATGATTGCACCAGGCATGTACAACATCGACACAACCACTAGGGAAACACACTCTCAAATTTCTAATGTGCATGATTCAACTTCTACAGGAATAGTCACCACTCCTAGCGTTAGCAGATCAAAGCGTAAGAGCACCAAAAGGAAGAATAGGATCTGGAAGCGTAGAAGTGGAAAACTAGAAGTCTCTGAAGTAGAAGACCACCTTAGGAATTTGAATAAAACTCATGTTGCACTAGATTTAGATTCTGATTTGGCAAATTGTAATCCTAATCTTTGTGTAACGAATGCTGAACCTTTGAATGCTTTGCATGTTAATACTTCATGTATGTTTTGTCGTAAAAGTATGTTATCTGGTGATCATGGTAAATGTGTGGCTCTTTTATCTCGTCATAAGAAACGAACATCTGGCAGAAAATCTAGGCCCACTATTGCTTCTAAATCTGTGCTAGGTAGAAAGCTAAATGTAGTTTCTAGGGATGATGTAGTCGCCCCCGTAGTTGTGAACAATACTACTAAGTACATGTCATCACCTAGCGAATTCCTTAAGAAAAAAGCACAATCTAGTTGGAATTGGCAACGTTGGTTAGAAAGAACACATAATTTTAAATGGATACCTAAAAATATAAATGTGTGTGCATCTAACCCAACGGAACCCACAACTTCTTTGGGTTCCACCCTTACACCTGTTCCATCTTTGTCTCCTTCGTGTGATGCAGGTGGTTCAACTTGTTCTTTGGATTGTTGATAGCGGATGCTCCTGACACATGACAGGCAATCTCAAACTGTTAAGAAACTTTGTCTCAAAGTTCATCGGAACTGTCAGATTCGGGAATGATCATTTCGCTGCAATTATAGGATATGGGGATTATGTCAGTGGTAACATCAAAATTAGTCATGTGTCTTATGTCGAAGGCCTTGGTCACAATCTGTTCTCAGTTGGTCAATTCTGTGATGGGGATTTGGAAGTAGCATTCAGGGAGAAAACTTGCTTCGTTTGCGACTTACAAGGAAATGATCTTATGTCTGGCAATCGTGGAAACAATCTTTACACCATATCTTTGTCAGACATGATCGCTTCTTCTCCTATATGTCTTCTATCAAAGGCAACCTCGACAAAATCATGGTTATGGCACAAGCGTATGTCGCATCTTAACTTTAAAACCATGACAGACCTTGCTCGTCACAAACTAGTTGACGGTCTTCCTAGATTCAGATATTCAAAAGATCACTTATGTCCCGCTTTTGAACAAGGAAAGAGCAAACGTGCCCACTTCAGCTCTAAAACTGAACCAAGTTCTAAGCATGTTCTTCATCTGCTTCATATGGATTTGTGTGGCCCATGCGTGTTCAAACAATTAACGGCAAACGGTACATATTAGTAGTTGTTTATGACTACTCCAAATGGACTTGGGTTTACTTCCTTCGAAGCAAAGGTCAAGCTCCTTCCATGATCATCACCTTTCTCACCAAAATTCATGTTCAACTTTGAAACACAGTCAGAACAGTCAGAACGGACAATGGAACTGAATTTAAGAATCAAACTCTTCGTGAGTATTTTGAGAAAGTGGCTATTAAACATCAAACGTCTATTGCTAGAAGTCCAGAACAGAATGGGGTTGTCGAAAGACGCAACAGAACGTTAGTGCAAGCGGCAAGAACGATGCTCATTAATGCTCAATTACCAGATTACTTATGGGCTGAAGTTGTTTCCACCGCATGTTATACTCAAAATCGATGTATGATCACAAGATGCCACAATAAAACTCCTTATGAGATTGTTCACAAACGAAAACCAAATGTTCAACACTTTCATGTGTTCGGAGCTCTTTGCTATCCACATAATGATCGTGATGATTTTGGGAAGCTCAAAGCAAAAGCTGACATAGGTATCTTCATTGGCTACTGTGAAAATTCAAAAGGCTCGGATCTATAACCGTCGTACAAAGGAAATTCAAGAGACAATTCACGCTAATTTCGATGAACTTTCTGAAATGGCTTTTGAGCACAACAGCTTAGGACCCGCAACCAACCATCTTAATTTCCCAGATTCTTCAAATGCACCATTGTCACCAACCCGCAAAGAATTGGAAACCTTGTTCGCACCACTGTTTGATGACACTTTTGATCAAAGTGCACCAGCTGTATCCACTAGTTCCGCTGCTCAACCTGATCATATTCCAATACCTGATACAACTGCTCCTACAACTACTACTGTAGACAACAGTGCACCTTGTAATGAGTTCTTCAATCCGCTTGTTGAACAAACCGATTCCAACACAGACAATGCAGCTGAAGATCTGAACCAACAACAAGTACCCGAACCTGCAAATTTTGATCCACTTGCGCTTTTCAATCCGTTTGCTCCGACTCCAAACCCTGAAGATATTGCAGAGTCATCAACACGCAATTTGGAATCAGTCAATATGCAGCAATTCCGTAACCCTCACCCTTCAACACATCAGTGGACTAAAGATCATCCATTAATCAACATCATTGGNAAGATCTGAACCAACAACAAGTACCCGAACCTGCAAATTTTGATCCACTTGCGCTTTTCAATCCGTTTGCTCCGACTCCAAACCCTGAAGATATTGCAGAGTCATCAACACGCAATTTGGAATCAGTCAATATGCAGCAGTTCCGTAACCCTCACCCTTCAACACATCAGTGGACTAAAGATCATCCATTAATCAACATCATTGGACATCCTTCAGCTCCAGTTATGACAAGACAACGACTTCACTCCGATGCTGAACATTGCATTTATGCACTCACAGTTTGTCAAGTTGAACCCAAAAACATTAAGGAAGCACTAACATATGACAACTGGATTGAATCAATGCAAGAGGAATACAACCAATTCAAACGCCTCGAAGTGTGGGAATTAGTTAAACGACCAGATGGAGTGTACGTCATTGGGCTGAAATGGATTTGGAAAAACAAATTGGACGCAGATGGCACAGTTATTCGTAACAAATCCCGATTGGTTGCTAAAGGATATTCTCAGGAAGAAGGAATTGATTTTGAGGAGTCTTTTGCACCTGTGGCTAGACTAGAAGCTGTTCGCATTTTTCTTGCATACGCTGCTCACAAAAATATGGTCGTTTATCAAATGGATGTGAAAACAGCATTTCTGAACGNTAAACGGCCAGATGGAGTGTACGTCATTGGGCTGAAATGGATTTGGAAAAACAAATTGGACGCAGATGGCACAGTTATTCGTAACAAATCCCGATTGGTTGCTAAAGGATATTCTCAGGAAGAAGGAATTGATTTTGAGGAGTCTTTTGCACCTGTGGCTAGACTAGAAGCTGTTCGCATTTTTCTTGCATACGCTGCTCACAAAAATATGGTCGTTTATCAAATGGATGTGAAAACAGCATTTCTGAACGGCGAATTACGTGAAGTAGTTTATGTTAGTCAGCCGGAAGGATTCGTCGACCCAGAGCATCCTAATCATGTCTACAGACTTAAGAAGGCTCTCTATGGTCTCAAACAAGCCCCAAGGACATGGTACGATAAACTTACTGTTTTCTTGCTTGCTAATGATTTTACCAAAGGCTTGATAGATCCAACCTTGTTTATCCAAAAAAACGGGGATGACGTTTTAATTGTGCAAATATACGTTGATGACATTATTTTTGCTTCTACACATAAAAAGTATTCAAACGCTTTTGCAAAATTAATGAAACAAAATTTTGAAATGACTATGATGGGTGAACCTACGTTCTTTTTAGGACTACAAGTTCATCAATCACCCCATGGGATTTTCCTTAATCNAATGATTTTACCAAAGGCTTGATAGATCCAACCTTGTTTATCCAAAAAAACGGGGATGACGTTTTAATTGTGCAAATATACGTTGATGACATTATTTTTGCTTCTACACATAAAAAGTATTCAAACGCTTTTGCAAAATTAATGAAACAAAATTTTGAAATGACTATGATGGGTGAACCTACGTTCTTTTTAGGACTACAAGTTCATCAATCACCCCATGGGATTTTCCTTAATCGGTCTAAATATGCTCTAGAGATAATTAAGAAACATGGCATGACCAGTTGTGATACTTACAATACACCAATGGCCAACACAACTAAGCTAGATGCGGATTTACATGGGAAACCTGTTGACCCCACAAAATACCGAAGTATTATTGGGTCACTCATGTATCTAACCGCTAGCAGACCAAATATTGTCTTTGCTGTATTTATGTGCTCTTGTTATCAGTCCAATCCTACTGAACGTTACCTCAATGAGGCTAAACGAATCCTTCGATACATAAAGGGAATCATTAACATGGGACTCTGGTATCCGAAGGAATCTGGTTTTGAACTAATAGCCTTTTCAGATGCTGATCATGCAGGGTGCGTAGACACACGCAAAAGTACTTCTGGTGGTTTGCAGTTTCTTGGAGACAAACTTGTGTCTTGGCAATCGAAGAAGCAGGATTGCACCTCATTATCATCTACGGAAGCTGAATATGTAGCCATGTCTGTGTGTTGTGCTCAAGTCATCTAGATGCGAACACAGCTAATGGACTACGACTACTTATTCAAGAAAATCACGATGTACTGTGATTCCAAAAGTGCGATAGCAATTTCCTGCAACACCGTTCTTCATTGCAAATCCAAGCACATCGATCTCCGTTATCACTTCATCAAGGAGCACGTTGAAAAGGGTATAATTGAGTTATACTTTGTGGGTACTGAATACCAGCTGGCAGACTTGTTCACAAAACCATTAGCTCCATCTTGGTTTGCTGAACTAGTTCACCGGATTGGTATGAGGTATTTGACTCCAGATGATTTACAATCTTTTCTTAAAAACAATTAAGCGAGTCAAACACCAACACATTTTGTATATAATTTTTTAAAATCAAAATACAAAAATATAAAATTAAAAAAAAAAAAAAAAAAAAAAAAAAAAAAAAAAAACACACACACACACACACACACACACACACAAAAAGATTTTCTTTTCATTATTTTTCATTACTATTTCAAAATTCACTACTTCAAGATATGTTGTCCAACACATTTTCATCAATCTTTCGTACACATATCTTGAAGGGGGAGAAAATTTGTCATATTCTTGTGAATTTTTTTTTTATCTTCATCCTTTTCTTCATTCAAATTCATTTTTTTCGACTAACTCTCGAGCCATAAAGTTATCTTTTTTAACCGTCTTCATATGTGGTATTGGTTCGAGGGGGAGTTTCGTCACTTTAACTTTTACACTTAACCATTTGGACTTGCAACTTTACTACTTGATAACTAGAGGGACTTGATGTGTTCAAAATGTATTAAGTTTGGTTTGTCATCAAGTCAAGGGGCTAAATTTGCCAACCCATGAAAGTTTCACTTATATAAGTCTCAGCTTATACCCATTTTTTTCACTAAACAAAAAACTCGACCCTTGCTGCCAAAATTTCTCCACGACCCACAAATATTGTTTTTGTGATTTATCATTGATTATTAGTGTTATTAATCATTTTCATTGCTCTTTTTCATTCAATCTATCATTAGAATTTGTTCTGTGGATTTCACTCATTAGGGTTCGTGTACTCGAATTGGGTGTTTCTTAATTCCAAGGTTCTAGGCTAACTAAAGTAGATGGGCTTCTTTGGTAGGTCATTAATTGTTAGAATACATCTTTTATTTGGCCTAGGATTCATTGGTTTTGTGAAATTTTGAGATAAGGTGATTTTAGGGCACGAATTAGTGGCTGGGTAATATTGTGTTCATGTTTGTGTGTTTTATGAGTTGTATGTGGCTTGCTTATGTCCCTAGAACATGCTCTCAAAGTTTCAGACCATTAGAACAACATTTGCTTAATTTCGTGTTAATTCGTGGGACTATTTGATCTTTTGTGACTAATGTGTTAGGATTATTATGGATTTAGAGTTGCTTTATGCGTTTAAATGCCTTATGTCAACTAATTGTAACATATCCATGTCCTATATATTACTTGAATTTTTGGGCCTATCGAGTATCCCTATGAATTTATCGAGTATCAGATGAAGATTATCGAGTATGCTCATCGGGTATCAGAATCTTATCGAGTAAGGCTTCATATTTGCCTTACTCGAAGCATAAGGACATTTTGATGTCGAGTAAGGAATCCAATTCCTTACTCGATATAAGATGTCTCTATTCTTCGAGTAAGAAAAATATGAGACCTTATCGAGTATGTGATTTTATCGAATAAGTGACTTTGGGTTATCGAGTATGCATGGACTTATCGAGTAATCATGACCTATCGAGTATGACTTTGATATCGAGTAAGGCTATTTTCCATTTGCTTATCGAGTATCATTAGTTTGTATGCTTATCGAGTATGATAAATTTGGTTGCTTATCGAGTATGATTAATTTGTGTGCTTTTCGAGTATTATTGGTTTAACTGTTCTCCGAGTAAGTAGTGGGATATAAGAACCATCGAGTATGGGTTCTTTACTTGTGACTTTTATGGAAAGAAACTCTGTCCAAATTTTTTAAATTCTATCGAGTATGGCACATGCATAGGTTATCGAGTTTGGTTTGAAATTTTTCGAGTATGACACAAGTTTTGAGTTTTGTCGCATAAGCTTTTATGTGTTTGACTTTGTGGAGTATGCCTTGTTTCGGATTGACTTAATTTGCTTACATGTGTGGGATGTGTCAAATGTGTCTTTCTTGGTTATGATGCTAATTAGTTGTGCATGTATCAATATGTTGCATTATTCTTCGGTCACACTAATTCCATCTAGATGACAACTTGGATATTGAAATGTTCACTAACTTAAACATCACCATATTGTGTTCGTTGGTTGTGTTGATGCATTTCAGGTACTAAGATGTCCCAAGGAACCACTCCTAGGCATGAGTTAATTGAAGGAGATGAAAGGAATATCGGAAAGTCTAATTTGAAAGTTGATCTAGAGAAACTCCCGTGTCATCCAACATGTCAAATCATAGTGGAGGTTCTACAGCATCATTACATTCGACAACTACTCACTTGTTCATGCTCCATACCTGAAGTCTACTTAACTCAATTCTGGAAATCTCTTGAAGTAAGTAAGGACGGCAATACAATGGGGATACGACTTGATCACACAGACATTCAGTTTAACGTCGGAATTCTACGCTCTGTTCTTGGCTTACCTGCTGAAGGTTCCAGAAACTTCATGAAATTCACCCCACGTCCTTCGTTGTCAGAAATTATCAGATTTCTACGAGAGATTGGGTATGATGAATCAAAAACCAAACTCACCGTCCTATCTTCAATCGACAGAAAGAATATACCACAACCATGGCTCACTCTTTACTCCATCCTCGCCAACTGTGTAACTGGCAGAGAAACCGGACACGAACATCCATCATTGGAACTTATGCAATTTTACTGGGGGGTTGTCAAAATGGCCCCTATTGACTTCGCTCAGATAATTTGGGAAGATATGACTTATCAAGCCCGACAGTTCAAAACTTCATCAACAAAGAAAATCCCTTTTTATCGGTTTACCAAGTATCTCATTGGACACTTCATGCATAAATATTCATATATTGATGCTAGACGGGAGGATAAGGAACATACACCTGCTATGGATCTAATGTACACCTCAGCCAGAATTCACAAAACAAGCACCACGAAACAAGGGATGAGAATTCCTGATATTCATTTACCTGATGCTGTTCGTATGACTAAAGCTTATGAATTCTATGACAATGCCCAAAGGAATGACTCAGTCAGGTTAAGTTCTAAGAAAACCAAAGCAGCTTCTAAGGGTGCGGAAAAGGTCCTCAAGGTTCCCAAGTCTAGAACAAAGAAAGTTACTCGTCAACCCACAAGGAAACTTACCCATAGTGACGAACCGATTGATGAGGTAACTGAGGAAGCAACTAAAAGGGTAAAGGAAACTAAAGGCAAGGGTAAACAACCTCAGGAAGAAGCTGGAACTCCACCTTTGTCCGAATCTGAAGAAGAGGAACAACTGCAAATAACGTTACAAGAAAGTAAACGTTCAGAAGACGAAAGAATAGCCAAGCTGAAAAAGAAAGGTGAAGGTTCTGGCACTAAGGATGTTGAGTTGGAGAATCCATCATCTGAGAATGAAGAAGATGAAGATAAATCTGAGGAATCCGGTTCTCAAACACTCTCAGATACTGATCAAGAAAAAGATAATTCAGATGATTCAGGTGATTCCGATAAGGCAGAGGTGTCCTCAAGTTTTGAAAAATAGTCTACTGACGGGGAAGAAAAGGAAAGTGATAAAGATAAGGATGATACCGAAGCTGTTAATGACGAATCTGAAGGAGAATCGAAAAGTAGTGATGAAAGAGTAAAAGAAATGAGTAAAGAAGAAAAGAAAAGTGATGAAGAATCAAATGAAGGTGAAGAAGAAAGTGATAATGAAACCAAGAGTGATAAAGATGATAAGAATGATGATCAAGAAACGGATGATACAACAGTTGATGTCACCACAGTTATGAGATTGTTCCTATTGCTGCTCCAGTCCAAAAACCTCAAGTAACTGCATCTCAGGATCAGCCTTCAATGACCCAACCACTTCCTCCTCAGCAAACCCAAGAATCACAAGTGGCTGCTCATCCAAGTCTGTTGAGATCATTACAACAACAATTGAAGAATTTACAAGGGCAGGTTTCAGAACAACAGAAAGAGCTTGATCTATTCAAAGTATACAACATTGATGCAGTTGTGGCAGACAGAGTTAAGAATCGATTACCAGGAGAAGTTCGAAGATTTGTTCGTGACCAACTCCCAGCAACCGTGGAACAATACGTTAAAGATAATCTTGAAAGGGTTGTTACACAAAAGTTTCAGACAACTCCAATAACCGTTCAGATTACCATCTGCTAGTGATCTAAAGGGAAAGCTGTTGGAAGCAATCATGGATGACCCAAATGAGGAAGATCTTCGCAAAGCACTACTTAAGTCAATGAAAAAGGCAGAAAAGAAAGGTGAGTCTTGCAAAAAAACTAAGTCAACCAAGCGACGTCATGACGATCCAGATGATCAACCACAGCAACAAGGCAAACGCAAAAGGACGTCTGGCTCCACTTCTAGAACCAAAACCACAACAGTCAACATTCAATCTGATGCTGAAAACCCTCTACAATCCACAAATGAAGTTCAGATGCATACTGCAGATGATATTCAAATGGAAGCAACTGAGGAATTGGATGTTCCAGCTTCCGAGTATGAAATCCCACAAAATCTGCCTGCCAACATCACTGAACAACCAAAGGAAGCTTCAGCTATTCCAGACCCAGAATGGATTGATCCTTCTGCTCCAACATACAACTGGTTTGATGAAATGGTAGATGCTTATCCAGATATTCCTGAGTCAGAAGTACCCTTAGAAGGATCTATTATCGGCTTCACAAAACGAATCAAGAAAATAATGAATACCCTAAAACTTCAGCTTTCTGATTTAGTGAAGATTCGAAAAGCAGGTTTCACGGACTTCAAGACTTGCACTACATCGGAACTTGAATTTGAATACAATGTTTAAGAATGTGCTCGTGCATTGTCTGAAAATATCACGTGGGAAAAGAGGCCTTCATGGGATAGAATCTACCCTGGAAATGATCCTGACTTTGAATTTCAAGATTTCTCTCAACCATTACCTCTCATTGGTCCTCCCAACCGTCCAAAGATCCCCAAGCAGTATTTCTTCAACAACGACCTAAAATATCTCATTCATGGCAACACCGATCTTGCACACCGTTATGCGTCATCTCTCACCAAGTTCAAAGCTGCATCATATCTTCTCGATGATCTTGAAGATCAACTAAAGGGTCTGTACTCTACATCGATCTCCAAATATAATGTCGAAGCATCATTGGGTACTCATCACTGGCCGGAGATGCGCATATGGTTTTACAAATGGAAGTTGACGTTCAAATCAAAAGGCAAGCCATACTCAATGCACCGGATTCTTGGCATCACAGGAATTCCTGAAACAGAAAGAAGATATGGTTACAACTTTCTTGACAAAATTGTGGTCTGACGAAGTGATGACAAAGAGTACTCATTCAGTGAAGCTGGCTATCATCGATTGAATCCAAACGACATCGAAGATATGTATGTACTTAAGGTTCAAGGCAAAATTCAGAATTTGCCCGGCAACGCATCATCCGGGCAAGAGTTGAAGATGCACAATTAGGAGTCGAAAGTTATCAAACCTCTCTCAACTTCACCGTCCCACAAATGAACATTCATTTGGGTATAAAACCAACGTTCATCAGAAAACCATTTGGGGTCGTTTTCGCCAAAGACGGAGCTAAGAAATTCATGAGATATGATGAAACTCACAAGTTCGGGGATCAGACTCTCAAATTTGTCAGAATTCAGCTGGATCAAAGGCTTAAGAGTTATGACCAAGGAATCAGGGAGGGCTGGACAAGGGATGATGTAAGAGAAGCTTTGAAGTTCATGGATAGGATTGACCATAGATTGAAGTTCAGAANCAATGCACCGGATTCTTGGCATCACAGGAATTCCTGAAACAGAAAGAAGATATGGTTACAACTTTCTTGACAAAATTGTGGTCTGACGAAGTGATGACAAAGAGTACTCATTCAGTGAAGCTGGCTATCATCGATTGAATCCAAACGACATCGAAGATATGTATGTACTTAAGGTTCAAGGCAAAATTCAGAATTTGCCCGGCAACCTTCAGTATGACCTCATCAACTCACTTCTAGTTTTTGCTCGTCAACGCATCATCCGGGCAAGAGTTGAAGATGCACAATTAGGAGTCGAAAGTTATCAAACCTCTCTCAACTTCACCGTCCCACAAATGAACATTCATTTGGGTATAAAACCAACGTTCATCAGAAAACCATTTGGGGTCGTTTTCGCCAAAGACGGAGCTAAGAAATTCATGAGATATGATGAAACTCACAAGTTCGGGGATCAGACTCTCAAATTTGTCAGAATTCAGCTGGATCAAAGGCTTAAGAGTTATGACCAAGGAATCAGGGAGGGCTGGACAAGGGATGATGTAAGAGAAGCTTTGAAGTTCATGGATAGGATTGACCATAGATTGAAGTTCAGAAATCATATTCGAACAATGGAGAGCTTGATTGGGGGAAGGGCACCGATTCCGAACATTCTTACTTATCGTCGACTCGTCGTCCTGACCATTCGTTGCTGTGATTGCTCCTTTTGGTACAATCTTATAAATTTGTTCATTATCATCTTCATTTATATCATAATGGTTTGTGCACACATAACAATGTACAACCCGTTCTTGTAATGAAAGGACCTTGTGGTACGCATCAGTGCCTCAATCCTAAAATAAGGAGCGAAAGCTTCTTACTTTTGAGTAGAATCAATCAAAATTTCAGATTTTCACAATTCTGCTCAAAAGACAAGTATTTCACCTCAATAAGTATTCACTTTTTGAGGGGGAGTACTTGAAAATTCTGTGTTCAAAACAAACAAATGTTCTCGTTGAATTCTCCCCACAAGACTCAAAAGGCATATTTTAATCAAACGTTTCTCAAAAACAACATTTAATATGCTATTTTTGAGGGGGAGAAAAAGAAAAAGTGATTAAAATATGATGGTATGTATGCTAAAAGTGAAAAGATCTCGTGCGAGCTCGACTCAGATATCACCCAAGAATTGACGAACCCTAAAATGTCATTAATCAAAAGGACTTGTCCTGGCCGGGTAATAATTTCAAGCTAGTCTAACTAGTGATGTAAGCATGTATCGAAGAGGACTTGTCCAAGTAGAGTGTACCGGTTCGAGAAATTCTTAGTAGATGAGTACTTTGACGGGTCTAACTTCCTTACTTAGGAATGTTAACAACTTCAAGTTAGTTATTAGGACTAGTTATCACCTAAAAGCTGATAATGGATCCCTTTAACTAAGCAACGTAAACGTGTCCCTCGGGTACAAGTCTATTAAGAATGGATCAATTCAAAAGTGCTTACTCCTCTCGCATGTGCAAATTTATGAATTAATACACGAGCACATGTGAAGGGGGAGTCTTTCAAATGAAATCAAAACCCTCAAAGTGTTAACAAAAAGTTTCTTATCATAAATACTTTGAGAAGAATTTCAAACATTTGGTTCTAATGGCAACAATAGGATAGTCAAGGAGTTATAAGGTGACTAAGGTTAAGGAAAACCGTCCTATGATCCGCCAGAGCCGGAGGGATCTACCCAGGGACAACACCAATAGATAGAATTAGAAGTCCTTAGGTATGATATGAAAAAAAGGAGACAAGAATGAAAGGGAAAGAAGGGGTTGAAGAATTAAAAAGAAAATAAAGAAAAGGGTGAAAAGAAATAGCCCTTCATTCGTTCAACCTTAGGGCAGTGATGCGTAGGGATTGCTTACGCACTTTGTTTTACCTCTCAAGGGATCTCAAGAGGCTTACAATCCCCACCAGGCAGTGTACCTGACCGATGTAGTATAGTGTAGTGGCAAGTACCGGGGGATTGATCGTTCTCTCACAGGGAATAGTGTTCTTTAGGTTAAAGACTACTCTAATTAAGGTCTAAGGGTGGAGGATGATTATTTTTGTATTTTTATGTTTTTTAGAAAACAGTAAAATCTCGTTTTTGAAGGAGTGGGCGGAATTAGTTGCTAGTCAACTAACCCAAGTTATCTACTTATGCAATTAAATTAAAGTTTTGAGAAAACAATGGTGGGGAAAGTAGTGTTTACTTAGATTTCATTACTCCCTAACTATCTTTTACCATGTAATTAGTATGTTGAGTTTGCGTGGATGACGGGTGTATTCCTAACAAGTCGTAGGGAGTGCGTTCAATTCCCTAACTCTATAAGCTCCTACCTCACTCTATGACGATACGTCAAGTATCCTATCATAAGCTCACCGATAGCAACCTACGCATGAAATACTACCTTAAAATCGATTAACGCACATACGATTCACGTTTCCTAAGACGTTCAAGCTTGTTACCATATAGGAAGTTAGCCAGTTTTCTTAAGTCTAACGTAGATGAAACATTCACCCAAATCACAATCACAACATACACATCACATGATAATTAATAGTTAGGTTTCATTAGATCTAAGCAAACACAAGTTAATTTAGCCTAGCATGTTAAAGGAAAGAAAAGCACAAACATAGATCAAACAATACATAGACATATTGTATGGATTGAATGAAGACTTATCTTAGATTAAACATGCAAGTTAGAGGGGTAAAAGTACCCTCTAAGGTCTGTAATACACGAGCTAGGGTTTAACCCTTAAGTTCTCCACCAAGTTCCTCTTTTAAAACAATAAAATTCGTCTTATATATATAGAAAATACGGGCTGACGGCGTCAGCCCAAGGTGTGATGCCGTCACGCCGACGATTAGGGTTTTGTGATGGCCTTCTTGACGTCGTCACGCCGCCTTGTTCCAGATCTGACGGCCTTCCCTGACGCCGTCACCAGACTAGGCCAAAAACTCTCTGGCCCGTCATGAGTAACTTCCAATTTCTTCACTTCATTTGTTCCTGACGTCATCACGTTGAAGCTTGTGACGCCGTTACCTTCTGTGCACTTTAGGGTCTTTTGAGATTTTGTTGTTTTCCGCACTTTTTCACTACGAAAACAACCGAAAATGCTTATTTTGTGATTTTCTCCTCAAAAGTACCTAAAATGAGAAAAGAAACGACTTCGGGTGAAATCCGATCCAATAAT
>LBNU01023437.1:3746-13863 GCA_014162995.1 Artemisia annua
TGTTAGTACTAACTAAGTTTCCGTCGGCCATTTCTATCTCATAGTAAGTATCTAAAGCTATGGGTTTAATCCTAAGTCTAGAGGCTAAGGGTATAGATACGAAACTCCTATCGGCTCCAGAATCAAATAATATGCTAACTAAGTAGTTGTTTAAAAGAAACATACCCGTGACTACGCTCAGATCTTGTGGGTCATTCCTATCCCTCAACATATATGCTCTTCCCTGGGCACCATCAGTATTTTTCTTTGGACATCTATTTGCATAATGTCCCTTTTCTCCGCAAGTATGACAAATGACTACTGCTGGTGGTGGATTACCCCCAGTAGCTGGTCCTTTGTTCTTGCAATCCCTTGAGTGATGGCCCACCTTGTTACATGTGGTACATTTAATGGAACAAGGCCCTGTGTGATGCCAGTTGCATTTCTTACACAGAGGGGCATTCCCAGCATAACCACTTCTCTCATTAGGAGTGGCGGCATATGCTCTCGCAGTCTCTTGCCTTGGTTGAGGATAGGGGTTGGTACGGTTATTACTAACTGTATTACGAGTGTTACCAAAAGCTCTCCCATCGTGGAACTTTCGTTTATTATCGTAGGGAGCTGGCACATAGTTGTGCTTTGTTACTTGGTCCATTAACCTCAAAGTTATGTTAATGGCCTCCTCTAAAGTTTGAGGTCTAGAGGCAGTAACATTCCCTTCGATACTTCAGGGTAAACCTCCGATGAAAGCTTCTATTGTCTTTTCAACAGTCGGCACCATTGTAGGACACAAAGTTGCCAACTCTTGAAATCTCCTAATACAAGTCTTAACATCGTTCCCCTTTACTGACAAGTTATAGAACTCGTCTTCCATTTTCTTAATCTCTGTCCGAGGGCAGTATTTCTTAATCATAAGATTCTTAAATTCAGTCCATGATAACTTGTATGCCTCTTCTATTCCTATTGGTTGGGCATACGAGTTCCACCATGATAATGCTTCCTCGGTAAGAGTACCAGTAGCAAACTTAACCCTACAATCCTCAGTACAGTTGATACGGGAAAATACTGACTCACATCTCTCAAACAAGTGAATTAATCCTATGGCCCCTTCTGTCCCCTTGAAATTGAAGGGCTGACAGCTCATAAATTCCTTGTAGTTACTCTTCTTCACCACAGGAGTTTTGGGGTTTCTAGCCATGTTGGCATCCCTAGCTCCTAGTGCTGCAGTTACAATGTCAGTCACTAGTCGCTGGATGTCTTCATGAGTCATGGCGGGGGTAGTGGGAGTAACGGGAGTGGTAGCTCGTGTACGTGCCATTCTATAGGTAAGATGTGATAAGAATAGTGTCATAGTTTATGTTCTAATTTCTTAGAACATTATCTGATACCGGATGGGTAAGGAATCCTAAAACTAAAAGGGCGAATTTCCTAACAAGACTCGTTATATTCCACCGAAGCTAGTTTCCTCCCGTCTAAGGGCATAGTGATTCTAAAAGTTCCTAAGTTTTTAGTGTTCCTAGGTATGTCTTTTTATTTTAATTTCCTATAAGTTCTAGTTCTTAAATCCTAAGGCAGTCTATAGTGTGTCCTAAGGCAATCAATAGTGTGTCCTAAGGCAATCTATAGTGTGTCCTAAGGAAATACTAATAGTGGGGTTTCTATCCTACAGGCAATAGTGGGGAATTTATCCTAAAGGCAATTCGGGGGTTCTATCCTAAGGGCAAGTCTAGAAGTCCTAACCTAAAGGCAAGTCGGGAGTCTAAAGGCAAGTTCGGGGATTCTAGTGGCACGGAGGACTTTTTGAAAAAGTGGTTATAGTTTTGGAAAAATCCTTTTATTCTCAATAACCAAGGCTCTGGTACCAATCTGTAACACCCCCATTTTTCACTGATCACAGCGGATTAAGTGTTTGGGGTATTACTTCATGGAAACAAAGACAAGATATAGAAAACGAAATCGAAAAGAGACGTTTTTGAAAAAGATGTTATCATTCATTTATTCATAAGAGTTTTTACAGTAAAAGATATACTTTTACCAAAAGAGAGGTCCCTAAGATACAGGTTTAGACACAAAACTGATGAATGATAACTATTCTGGACATCCTTATGTCCAGTACTTCTCCGTGCCAGGGTTCCTATAGTGCCTAATTACCTAGGATAACATGCTTAAAAGTCAACACGTATGTTGAGTGAGAGTCATAGGTTTATGTAGTTAGGATAGGAATACAAGTTCCACAGGGTTCAGCTTAAACCCTATGTGTGGAAAGTTTAGTGATAGAAGGTATATTGCACTAAGCTCATGAACCACACGTTAACAGTCCAGGTCATGGGGTCTGCAGACCAAACCATGAGGGGACAGGAAGGATAACTTGCCAAAGTTAATCCTTCAGTGGGTTCAAATATAGTACTTATTGGTACCATCCAGAAAGATGTTAATACCAACGGGAGTTGTCAAACTCCAATAGATTTATCAACTATATTCGCGTTCACGTGGGTAAAATATCCCAAACGATTAGATTCATGAATTTTAGTTATGTAGTGGTGGCAGATAGTTTACTCGTGCAATAACCAAAGAAAAAGACTTGTATTCGGTTTAAAGCATGTATCCCCCTAACAGGGTTTGTAAAGCATTTAGAAAGCGTTTAAAAGGTGTGAGGCTATGAAAACTCACCTGGGTCTTAAGATAATTAAAGTAGGGGTTTAGACAACTCACTCACGTATCCTGGGTTGGTGTAGGTGTGTGTATGTCAAGTCTTAGTCTAGGTTTTCTTAACTAATCACTCTTAGGGTTTTTATTTATAACATAACACCATTCGGGCCATCGTAATTCAAAAGTATATGACTCCTCACATGAAGCTCCCTACTATTGTATTATATTATCAACATAATACCGTTCGGGCCATCATAATGCATAAGTTAATACTCCTCACACGAAGGTCCCTACTATTGAATTATGTTGTTATTAGGGTTTAGTTATAACATAACACCGTTCGGGCCATCATAACTCAGAAGTATATGCAATAATCGTTTGAGGAGCCAGGACACTTTAAATCGTAAACCCAGCAAACTCGTCAAAACGAAATATCCACATAGTACTCCTCGCATGAAGCTCCCTAGTATTGTGTTATGTTTCTAACTTAAAATAGGTTTTATACTTATATGAAAATATTCCGTTTCTACCCTCTAAGTTTTATATATTTACATTTTCTAACCTATACTTATAAACTTATAACAATTAAGCATATAACTTTCTAATTTTTGCACATTTAGTCCCTATACTTATATATTTTAGAGAAATGGCAAAAATGGTCCTTATACTATAATAATTTTCATTATTTACCCTTTTTACCCTTATCTTTATAATATTTGCATAACTAGTCCTTTTTAGTTTATAACTTATTTTAATTTCTATCCTAAGGTTTCAAAACTTTGTAAAATAAGTCCTTGTACTTATAACTTATAGGAAATGTCAAAAACAGTCCCTAAACTTTATAGTTTCAAGAATTTATGATATATACCCCTATGCATGTAAAGTTTTGCAAAACTAGTCCTAAATGCATGTAAACTATATTTTAACATAGCAACTAAGTTTCCTAGCCTATGTTTAGGTCATATAAATTCAAATAGGTCATATAATTCAGATTATATCACGAGAATAGGCTATATCACACGTAAACATGCAATCGACTATATCTAGGGTTACAAAAAGAAAGCATGCAAACAAGAAGGTTTAAGGCTATCCTATGATTTCTAAGCCTTATCCTAAGTGTCCTAGGTCTATTCTAAGGTTACTAGATCAAAAGTTAAGGCTTACCTAGGTCGGGGAAAGGGTAACGAGGGCTTAAGGGTTTCTAGGGTTTCTCTCGGCTCAAAACTACAACTCGACTTGGCCAAGGCTTCGCTACTCAATCTCTTAGGCTTCTAAGGGTCTTAGACTACAGAAATGTATAGGTAAAGAAGAGAGGGGAGGTGTGAAGAAGAATGAGGAGAGGGGTTCGCTATTTATAGCCCGCGTATGAGTAGCGAGCAAGAAAAGGGTTTCTAGGTGTCGTGGAGGAGGAGGTGGAGTAAGCAAGGCTATGGGATGGTATGGCAGGTCTAGGAGGTGACAAAGCTCAGCTATGGAGTAGCTAGGGGGCGCCATATGCCGGTTGTGGTGGTAGAGAGCCGAGAGAGGCGGTTTTAGAGAAGAAGGTGACAAGGAGGTGATGCACCTCCTTGCTTGGGTGCTTAGAGGTGTTAGGGTGCTATCTAAGTATAAGGGAGGTGCTAGGGTGCTTGCTTGGTAGTTTAGAGTAGTATAGTAACTAGTTTTAGGTTTTTAGGTTTAGTTTTGTCTAGTGAGAGTTTTAGGTTTATCCTAGGGTTTAGTGCCTAATTTGGTGTCCTATGAGTGTTTATTGACTAATACTAAGTCCTAAGGGGCTTATACTAAGTGGTGGTAGCTTATGGTAAAGATTTGGGAAAGTTAAACCTAGTTTCCGGGAAGTTATGACCTAGTTATGGTTTTGTGCTTATATGACTTGTACCTAAGTTCTAGGGAGTTATAATATGTTCTAGGGAGTCTAATATAACCTAAGGTCACTAATGTAAGTCATACCTAAGTCTTGAACCATTTAGAACATGTATGGATAAGCAATTAGGGCTTTAAAGATAACCGTAAACATATAGGTGCAATTAGGGTTTTCTAGCAAGTATGGTGTACTAGAGTGATAGTTTTCTTAGTGAAAATATGTTTGTAACCTTGACTTGACATACCGGGATGTTTACATCAAGTAAACATAGTGGTGGTTGGCATAGGTGGATACGTGAGCTTGTCTAGAGGTTAGTTAGGTCATAAAGATATAATAAAGCAAAAATTTGGCTCGGGAAAATCCTATCGGCATTTCTAACCTAGATTGTGCTTAGTGAGGGCCTAAGTTAAGTTAGTAAGGCTTTTCTAACCTAAGGGGAAGTTAGTGGGTTGTTACAAGTAACTCCTTCTTTGTGAGCATCGATATTGGTGAATATCGGTGGAGTGAATTGTAACGGTTTGTAGTCCACCGAAAGGATTATACTAGTGGAATAGTATCGTGTCGTGGATTCGCAACTGGACGTACGGATGGTATAAACCCCCATCCCGAACCAGTATATATCGTGGTGTCTCTTTACTCGCTTTATATACTTTGGATTGTGTTAGTGGTTGTTATTGTCTAGACCACTTGGTTCTTCTTGGCTTAAAGTTTTTAAACATCCAAAAAGCCTAAGAAACCGTATTCACCCCCTCGACGGTTCTACATATACTATTCACTAGTATAATCCTTTCGGTGGACTAGAAACTATTACAATTCACTCCACCGATATTCCCTAATATCGATGCTCACAAAGAAGGAGTTACTCACCAATGGTATTCCGGCCTCGGAAACCACCCAAAAGAATCCCGCGATTCGACTTAACCTAAGGGTCACCAAGACCACTACCAAGACTTCCCACTGGAAGTATCAAACCCCAACTAGATCCCCAATGATCTAGGCTTGGTCACCAAGACACAAGACTTCCCTTACAAACAAATTGAATGAATAAGTGTTTGTTTTTTTTGATCAAGCCCTAACCTAACATAAAGACTCGATTCTAATAGAAAGAGTAAAGATAGAAGACCCTCGACACAATCACAAGAGTGGATTAGGTTCTTGTGATTATTCCCTTGCAAGGAGATGTGTTCTTTCAAATAATGCTAGTGTGAAAGATTAAGAACACAAGATAGAATTAGAGGATTAGAGAGAAAGAATATAGAGAGAAAGAATAATGGCAAGGGGTGAGGAATACAAGAGGCAATGTGGGGTATTTATAGGCCAAAACTCAAAAGTGAGAAAATATTTAACGAGGCTGGCGCGTCGAAGCGCTGGCAGCGCGCCAGGATGTCTAGTCTTTTCTCATTTTGAGTTTTGGTGTTTTAAATGCCTAACCTTGCTAAACCCCCAATTGTACTTCACACATTTAGACCTTATCATTATTCTTCCTTAAAGGTCTACCAACTCAAATAGCCAATTTGAAAAATGTTTTTGTAAAGTGTTTATGAGAAACCAATTGTCAAGGATAGAAAGGTAGAAAGGATAATTGGGTAGGGGTAGTTTAGGTATTCCTCACTTGGCATAGAGAGAAAAGAAGAATATGCAAAGGGGATATTCCTTTGCTTGAAAAGGAAGTGTAGAAGTTAAAGAGGGAAGAGATTTGAATTTAAAATTCAAATGGTGTGAGAGTGAGGTTGGGTTAAGGTTGAACCATGGTTGGGTAAGAAGAGAAAGCATGGTTGAGTTAAGAAGAGAATATACTAAAGGAATATGCTTTCCTTGGTGAGAAAGGGCGGATGTTGGATGAGGATTAAAAGCTAACCATGGTTGAGTAAGAAAAGTAACCATGGTTGGGTGAGAAGAGAATATCCAAGGGAATATGCCATCCTTGGAGAGAAAGGAGAGATGAAGGGTTGAGATGAGTTTGGGTGAGTTGGAAGTGATGTGATGGAAGGGAGCCTAAGGTTTGGAATTCAAATTTGAATAGAGCATGTTATGAAATTAGAAGGAGTGAGTTGGCATGTGTAAGAAGGATGTGATTAGGAGCCTATGTGAGAAATTCAAATTTGAATTGAGGAGAGGTGGAGAGTGAGGGAGGTTGTATGTGAGGGAGTGAGTTGTATGTGTATAAGAATGAGTTGGATAAAGATGGGATGTTGAGGTGATAGGGCGCCTTTGGCTTGGATTCAAAATTCAAATTTTGAATGTTGGAGAGTAGGAAGTGAGGTGGTTTGTGAGGAAGGTTTATTTGTTTTGAAATAAAGGGTTGGATGAAGAAAATGATGAGGTGGTGAAATCTTAATTGTTGGATTGGAATGTTGAGAAGGGAATGTTTGGAAGATATGGTGTGGGTATGTAGGAGACATAAAATACATGAATGTACAATGTGTAAGGGAATATTTAAAGGAATGTTGGATGTGTGAGTTGGCTTTTGTGAGGATAAGGTTTGGAGGATTTGAAATGGTTGGAGGATTGGTTTGTGTAGAGAATAATCAAAGGATTGATTAAGGCTTAATCATTTTGTCATTAAGAAAGAAAAGACTTGACAAACATGATTATGGGTTATGTGTTGGATGAGAAAATCAATGGTTACTTATAATCTCAAGTAACTCAACGTCGAGTATTCGTAATCTCATAACTCGTGAATTTCTACGACTCGACGAATCCAATAATCACCTTGATGCAAACAAGCTAAGTGCTTTGCATCATTGTAAAGCATATCCCATACGNATTAAGGCTTAATCATTTTGTCATTAAGAAAGAAAAGACTTGACAAACATGATTATGGGTTATGTGTTGGATGAGAAAATCAATGGTTACTTATAATCTCAAGTAACTCAACGTCGAGTATTCGTAATCTCATAACTCGTGAATTTCTACGACTCGACGAATCCAATAATCACCTTGATGCAAACAAGCTAAGTGCTTTGCATCATTGTAAAGCATATCCCATACGGGAAAGGATGCGTTTACGCAAAGGGACCTTTGACTTAGTTTGACCAATAAGGGAGTAAACCCGTTACGTGATTAGAGGAGACGTAAACACGGGTTATGGCCATATGAATACTTTCACTTACTGTTACGTGAAATATATAAGTCCCCTAGGTTTAGAAAAGCCTTCGCTAGAGGCGTTTGATAAAATGTTTGAGTTGGTGTTTCTGTCAAAAACGAGAGGTCGTGATTTTAAATTCCTCTAAGTCTAAAACCCGTTTCGTGTGTTCCAAATGAAGCACTTATCATATTCATACATGTATTGAAAGATCCACATTTGTCGGGTAAGGGGAAAGCCGACTTTGAAAAATCGTCCCGACCTTTACAGAAGGCTGGCGCGCTGCTGGCGCATTGGAGCGCTGGCAGCGCGCCAGGCCCAGTTATTGGGTCGGGATGATTTTGGCTATCGTTTGTTATTTTATGTGTATCGAAGGTTTATTTGTCATCATTAAAATATAAGGAGATCTAACTAATGTTGTCCCAACAGTTTGCATGACCGAAACACAAAAAATGGGGGATCGATCGCTAGGCGATCGACACCCATAGAAGGGATGATCGATCACCTAGTCGATCTTGCTTCTTACTACGTCCAGCCTCAGCAACATAAATATTGTGCCCTAAAAGAAAGCGAATGAGGCAAACCTCCGTTTTCGACATCATTATGGGTTTAGTTGTTTACCCGATATAAATAAACCATTTAACTTTTTTATGCTTGCATTGGTATTTAGTTTAGGGAAGTGATTGACACACTCAAATAATTGATTTACACACTCACAGTACAAGGAGAGAAAACACAGTATAATTCTATACAACCAGTTAATGCATAAATAAGAGTGTAGCAAATTTGAACTAACACTCTACAAGAAGAAGCTGTTAGAAGGGAACAATGTTACAAGGAAATAGAAAGAGAGTTCAGAGGGTTACTAAACCAGTCGATACTATTAATTTTATTTTCTTTCTAAATATACTTAAAATCCAGTTAAAGAAAATACTTGATGTCATTAAGGACAAGCTCCTTTTGTGTTCTCGTTTGCTCATAAAGAGGAGCGTTCCTAAAACGCTAAAGGATTCATACGGTGGTTTGAACAACAACATCACGTACAACGGCGTAAGGTCTCGTCAAGCTAAGTCACCATATTCGATATTACTTTGTCCGATTTTTGATTTTTGATTTTTGAATCAAGTTTTAGGTTTTACTAAGCTATCTTATTTTAATCTTTTATATAATAAAAGAATTACATCATTTCGGAGTGTTTTTGTAAAACCCTTCTCATTGAAAAAAAATTAGACCAATAGGAGAGCTTGATTTTGCCACGTAGGCGAAATCAAGCAATATGATTGGTCAATAGAAAGTCAAAATTAAATTGATTTTGGTCAAACTTAATAAATTTGGTGGATAAATTTGGTTAAGAAAAAAAAATACATAAAAATATAATCACCGATTAATCCCGCCTAGACCGATTACAAGCTACAGGGGGGTCGACCGCCCGACTACCGATTCACGATTTTTGCAACCTTGATTTTTTGTATTTTGTTTGTATAATATATTTTGTGTTTGTATTTTGTTTGTGTAATGTTTTTTTTTGTGTTTATTTGTTATGTTTATATAATTAACGTCTAATGCGTTTTTATTTAATTAACACTAACAACAATAGCACGTTAAACGTTACCACATTAAACGACTATAACAACAAATGTTATCATTCAATTAAACAACAACGTTAACACATTATTTAAAAACAACAACATCTACGAACAACAACGTTAACACATTATTTAAAAACAACAACATCTACGAACAACAACGTTAACATATTATTTAAAAACAACAACATCTAAGACATATGAAGATTATTCATATCTTTTAAAAGATCATGGAGCCTTGCACCGGACTGACAAGCGTGATCCGTAGGATTCTTTGTCAATTCTAACTCCATCTCCAACGTCTTTATTCTTGTCATTAACAGTTTGTTTCTTGCTTCAAGCTCGTCAATCTTATTTAAATGAGCAACGCAGTTTGAGCACTGCGCTGAAGAAGAGGCTTGATTAAAGTACCTCCTTTCAAAATCATCTTTTCACATGAAGTATCGACACCAATAGTTAGTTGTACCTGACTGTTACATGTTAATAAAATTATAAGAAATTTATTTTTAACAAACAAATTATTTACATATTTACATAACTAAGCAAACGTATGATTATTTACCACTGAATCAGGACATGCATAATACAGTCGCCCATGACAACCTTCTTTCCTGGATTTCCGTTCTATAATGAATCCTCTCTCACATCGACACAAGAAAGGATTTCTTCCTCCTACCTGACAAAAGAATTTGCATAATAATTTACAACATCAATCAATAATGTTATTACTAATTTAAATAAATATTTAATCATTTACTATATACACCAAATAGTTTTTTACAACATAAAGCAGTAATCATTCACAATTTTTGTCTGTATAATTATTTACAACATAAATCAATAATTATTTACAACATAAATCAATAATTATTTACAATGTTTTGTCGGTATAATATTTACAATATAAATCAATAATCATTTACAATGTTTTGTCTGTATAATTATTTACAACAT
>LBNU01023437.1:28719-48810 GCA_014162995.1 Artemisia annua
GATTCACTCACAAATCCCTGCGAACGATCCCGACTTACCATCATATCTTGCTATAACGGACGAGTACACTTGCTCATATGTGTTGTTTCTAGATTCGGTAATTCACCTTTATAAATTTAAAACTTGCACTAACAAATAGCACATCAAAGAACATTTCATGCACCTTGAAGATGATTATCAGGAACAACCTTCTAGAACCATTCCTGCATCTACAATCCCTGACACAAGACCCAGACCATCATGAACCTCAAAAACTCTTGACAAGGGCAAAGCCAAAAAGTCAAAGAAGTCATGGAAGCACAAGCGAATCTCCTGGATCGACAATGATGACACGCCCGAGGGTGATTGGTTGACTGAAATGATCAAAGCATAACCTCCTCTTGAAGACGAAGAACCCCTTCCAGGAAAAACCTTGCAATACACTCAAAGTATAATGGCTGGTCTTCAGATTGAAAAGTTAACAAAAGCAGAATTGAGAAGAATCAATCGTGATGCGTTTAACTTCCTCAAATCAAGATCTGGAAACTGTTAGTCGTATAATGGGTTTAGCCCATGAGTTGTTTGTATTGGTTACGGCCCGATAGTATTATAAGTTAGGGTTACACGTCTATATATTGTAATCTCCGGTTATTATCAATATATGAAACATTACAATCCTACATGGTATCACAGCCTCTCATACGATCCACAAAAAAATAAAACCCTAATAAGTTGTTTCGGTTTTTTTTTCTGTTTGTCAAAAATAGTCAATCGTTGGTTAAGAATTTGAGAACCAGTTGACTACTCATCTATTGGTTAAGCTTTGTCAATCCTTGGTTATAGTTTGAGAACCAGTTGACTTCACGTATTGTTTTTACTTCTGTTGCTACTGTTCCATTGAAGATACCCTAACCCTAGTCTTCTTACTACTACTTTCCACCAAACACTAGTTAATTCACTACTTTCACTACATACAACCACGTTACCATGACAGTAACCAATCCCCCACAACCCATAATTCTTTTGTCCGACAAGCTCATGACAATCAATAACATTCCCACCCTTGTTCCAGTTAAGTTGGATGTTGAAAAGATGAATTACTCATCTTGGACTTATTTTCTCAAACATCTTTGCAAAGGTTACTCCATCTTGGATCACTTACTCGGCAAGTCTTCCGATGATGCAACTTCAAGTGCTCCCGATGCCGAATGGTTAAAAATTGACACCATCGTACTTTCTTGGATTTTCATTACTTTGTCTCCAACGCTTCAACAACGCCTCGTTAATGAAGATCCTCAAACAGCCAAGGAGGCATGGGACATGCTTGCTTCAATCTTTCATGACAATAAGCATTCGCGCTCTATTGCCTTGAAGGCCGAACTACGTACTATAAAACTTGGAGATCTAAGTATTGATGCTTATTTTCGGAAGATTGAGAATATGGCTACTATATTATCTAGTTTGGGCTCGCCTATTAGCAACGATGATATTGTTAAATTCGCTTTGGAAGGATTTCCTGCAAAATATGATAGTGTTTCTACCATCATTGCTGATCGCGAGGTTTTCCCGGATCTTAAAATGGTTCGTTCTATGCTCACTACGGAGGAGATGCGTTTAAAGACTCGTGCTTAAGATGTTATGGTTGATTCTACCTCTTCCTCACCTATGGTTTTAGTGGCTAACTCTACTCCCAATCTGAGGCGTTCTATTAACCCTAATGAGAAGGTTTACAAACCATGTTTCTTGTTTGCACAAGGGTTTTGTCAGTTTGGTATTCACTGTAAGTTTTTACATAATGGTATGCATGGTAATCCGTCCTCTAAACCTAATGTTTCTTCAATAACCTCCAACACTTTGTCACCTACTGAATTAGTTACCCTTCAAAACCTTTTGGCAAAGATGGGGCCTAACAATGAAGTTAACAGTGGGGTTCCTCCAACCGCTACCACTTTGCAACCAACTGGGTTGCAACCACTTGCTTGTTATGTTGCGCCTCCCGGTTTTCCTTCAACACCAGCCTATAATTATTCTCAAGCTCAACAACATGGTACTCATACACGACATTACTGTGGGGAGCAAAATATGAGTAATTTGCATGGGGGAGGGTCCTACGGTGGGGGTTTTAGTCCCTTAGGAAGTTTTAATGTACCCACTGGTTCACAGGGAGGTCACGAGGGGTATATGTATCATGGCAGTTCACCAGGGGGTCCAACAGCAGCTCATGGGAGTCCTTTGTTTCCTGGCAGTTCACAGGGGGGTCACGGAGGTCTCATAACAGGTCATGGGGTTCATTGTTTCACGGCAGTTCATCAGGGGGTCAGGGGGGGTTCAACAGCCGGTCTGCCAGGTCATAATTAATTTAATTGCTTACAGGGGGTTCATGGTTCTCATGATGGTTCACCTACATCTCCACAATAGGTCCAAGGTGCCAATGGGGGGTCCTTTTTGACTAGTGCACAGCCCGGTCCACTTCCGGGACAAGAAACAACTTTACCTCTGCATTTAATACGGTACATCTTCAAGATCCTACTACCGGTAATTGGAACATGGACACAGGTGCGTCCTCTCATCTTAATGATGATGTCAATTGTCTTAGTGATGTTTTTAATTCGTGTATTTACCCATCTGTTGCTGTTGGTGACGGGCACTCTATTCCCGTTGTCAACTCTGGCCATAACATTTTGCCTACTCCTTATCGCGCACTTCGTTTAAATAATTTTTTAATTACTCCAAATATTGTAAAAAATTTGATCTTTTTTCGTCAATTTGTCCGTGATAATTATTGTACAGTTGAGTTTGACCCTTTTGGTTTTTCTGTTAAGGAGTTTCAAACGCGTCGGGTGCTGCTCCGCTGTGATAGCAATGGTGATCTTTACCCAGTCACTCAGCCTTCTACCATTCCGCATGCATTTCTAGCGAGTCAGTATATAGGCATTAGCGTCTTGGACATCCAGGAAGTGAAGTGCTACGTCGTGTCCTTTCAAGTAGTTCTATTTCTTGTAATAAAGAGAAGTCTCCCGTTCTTTGTCATGCTTGTCAGCTTGGCAAACACGTGAAAATTCTGTTTGTCATTTCTAGTAGTATGGTTAAGTCGTCTTTTGATATTGTACACTCGGACTTGTGGACTTCCCCAATTCCGAGTCTTTCTGGTTTCAAATATTATGTCTTGTTTTTGGATCATTATTCTCAGTTTGTTTGGGTTTATCCTTTAGTTAATAAATCTGATGTTTTGTCTAAATTTAATATGTTTCGTAGTTTTGTTCGTACTCAATTTAAGTGTGAAATTAAGTCTTTTCAGTGTGACCATGTTGGGGAATTTGATAACCAAGCTTTTCATAAACTATTTTCAGCTAATGGGATTCAATTTCGATTTTCTTGTCCTCGCACTTCTCAACAAAACAGAAAATCTGAAAGGATGATTAGAACTATTAATAACCTTATCCGTACCTTGTTATTTCAAGCACATCTTCCTCCAAATTATTGGACTGAGGCTCTTAATATGGTTGTTCATCTTTTAAATATATTACCCTCACGTGCCATTGACAATGAGGTCCCATTTACTCGCCTTTTTGGTTTAACACCTGACTATAGTCTTTTGCGTACCTTTGGGTGTCTTTGTTATCCTCACATCGATACTAATAACAAACTTGGTGCACGGGCAACACCTTCCCTTTTCTTAGGTAATGCCACTAATCATCGTGGTTATCGTTGTTTAGATTTAAACACCAATAAAATCATTCTTTCTCGACATGTTACCTTTGATGAGACTGTTTTCCCGTTTGCCACAAAGACTCCTACCACCACTCCCACTGCCAGTTCTTCTTATGAATTTTTGGATGACTCATCTAATGTCATTTCTAATATTCTAAGATTATCTCCCACCACTATACCTACTACTACTACACCTGCTGCACCTGTTGAGCCTCCTAGTCCTTCTCCCGCACCTACACCAATTCCACAAACACCACAAATGCCACCAACGCCAGTTGTTTCACCTCCTCCTCTAATTCACAGCCCACCGGTTCGATTCACCCTATGGTCACACGCGCTCGTGTCGGGATTACTCGTCCCAATCCTTGTTATACTGGTCATGTGTCTACGATTTCTCCTTTACCTCGGTCTCCTAGTGACGCTTTTCGTAATCCAAATTGGCAAAATGCTATGTGTGATGAGCACGATGCACTTATTAAAAACTAAACTTAGACTCTTGTACCAAAACCCCCGGATGCGAATATTATTCGCAGTATGTGGTTGTTTCGTCACAAGTATTTAGCGGATGGGACTCTTAGTCGCTACAAGGCTCGTCTTGTTGCGAATGGTAGTAATCAGATTGAGGGTGTTGATGTTGATGAGACTTTTAGCCTGGTTGTTAAACCCGCTACTATTCGTACCGTTCTTAGTTTAGCTATTTCTCGACATTGGCCAATTCATCAGCTAGATGTCAAGAATGCTTTTTTACATGGGGATTTGGCTGAAACAGTTTATATGTATCAACCACCTGGGTTTCGGTATCCTGCTCATCCTGATTATGTATGTTTATTGCAGCGTCCGTTGTATGGTCTTAAGCAGGCTCCGCGGGCATGGTTTCAGCGTTTTGCTACTTACATCACTACTGTTGGCTTTTCTCCTAGTCGTTGTGACTCCTCTTTATTTATTTATAAACATGGTGATGATACTAAATTTTTGTTACTCAATGTGGATGATATTGTGCTCACTGCTTCGTCTGATGGTTTATTACAGCAGATCATTGCTTCTCTACATAAAGAGTTTGCTATGACAGATTTGGGTGCTCTTAATTATTTTTTGGGTATTTCAGTTACGCGTGACTCTTCTGGGTTGTTTTTGTCACAGCGTAAGTATGCTCTGGAGATATTGGAACGTGCGCGTATGGTCAATTGTAACTCTTCTCGGAATCCTGTTGACACTGAGTCTAAATTAGGTGATGATGGTGCTCTGGTTTCCGTTCCTAAGTTATATCAGAGTCTTGCTGGTTCTCTTCAGTATCTTACATATGCTGTGCAGCAGGTTTGCTTATATATGCATGATCCTCGAGAGTCTCATTTTCATGCTCTCAAGCGAATTTTGCGTTATGTTCGGGGTACATTAGACTATATGGTTTGAAGTTTTTTTCCTCTTCCACTTCTTCTTTGGTTGCTTATTCTGATGCTGATTGGGCTGGCTGCCCTACTACTCGGAGATCAACTTCGGGCTATTGTGTTTTTCTTGGCAACAATCTTCTCTCCTGGTCCTCTAAGCGTCAACCGACGATTTCTCGTTCCAGTGCTGAGGCAGAATATCGTGGGGTTGCCAATGTTGTTGCTGAGACGTGTTGGTTGAGGAATCTTTTACATGAGTTGCACACACCTTTGTCTTTTGCTACGCTGGTCTACTGTGATAATGTTAGTGTTGTCTACTTATCTTCTAATCCGGTTCAGCATCAACGTACGAAGCATATAGAGATTGATATTCATTTTGTACGGGATTTGGTTGCTGCTGGTCAGGTTCGCGTGCTTCATGTGCCGTCGCGTTATCAGTATGCAGATATTTTTACTAAAGGCTTACCATCAGCTTTGTTTGAGGAGTTTCGTACCAGTTTGAGTGTCCGATGTCCTCCCGCTCAAACTGTGGGGGAGTGTTAGTCGTATAATGGGTTTATCCCATGAGTTGTTTGTATGGGTTACGACCCGATAGTATTATAAGTTAGGGTTACACGTCTATATATTGTAATCTCCGGTTATTATCAATATATGAAACATTACAATCCTACAGAAACAAGGTTGAACACGAATATCACATGGAGAACATTGCAAGTGCAATGTCTAGCAAGTTCGACTGGCTCAATCCAGAAGCTAACTTCGACATTCACTCTGGAAAACCCGACAAACCGTACTTCACCAACTGGATCAAACCGTTACCATTGCAAGGATTTCCTGAAAAGCCTAAAATACCTTACAGATTCTTCTTCAACAAAGATCTTCGATACCTTCAACTTGCTCATGAGACATCAAAAGAGAGATATGCTTCTTCCTTGACAATGTCAGTCCCTGCTGCTAGGTACGAAATACCTGCAATTGAAGAGTCGGTGCCTATCTTCAGCAACTCCATAATTGCCTACGACAGAGAAGCTCTACTAGGAATCCAGCACTGGTTTGAACGTCGTCGACTGGGGTACATTCACAGACTGGATTTGAAGTCAGTGGAAAATGTGAAGCATAAATCAAGAATCATTGCTATTATGGAAATTCATGAGTCTAAAAGGTTCCACTATGCTTTCATGAGAGAGATTGTCATCAAAAGACAAAATGAAAAAGAGTACAAATTTTCTGAAGCAGATTTTCCCGACTTGTATCTAAATGACATTGAAGACATGTATTTGGAAAAGGTTCAAGGGAGAATTCGATGATTTCCAACTGACATGTAGTACAACTTCATCTCGTCTCTACTTCTCTACATAAGATGATTAGTAGTTCAAGAAAGAGTGGAAGATCTTCAGTTGGGCGTTGAAAGTTATCAACAGAAGATCAATCTGACTAAACCACAACTCTCATTTCCTGGAATTGAAGAAACATCACAGTATATGTTCATTCAACAACCGTCATTTGGATTCACCTACCTTAATCAACGGAGGGAGCTTAGATACATGAGGTTCGATGAGATTCACAAATTCTGTGATGCAACGCTAAAAACAGTTTGAGAAGGGTTAGTCAAAAGGTTGCAAGATGACAAGAAAAAGTTGAATAAAGGTGAAGCTCCTAGGTGGAAGTCTAATGTTAGACGGCAAGTTCGCAACTTTGTTCGTACGATTGAAGAGAGGTTGTTTTGTCGTGAGTATATCAGGAGATTGGAAAGCTACATTGGTGCGAGACCATCATTTCCGGTTAAAACCTTCCAACGACCTGACCCACAATTCACAGACTTTGATGCAATAACTGGTGATGAATCATAACTGGATTTCTCGGGTACCTAAATTTCAATATTGTTTATATATATTGATTGATTTGTGATTACTTTGGCTTGTGCACACATAATAGTGTACAACCCGCACTCTGTACTTAAAGGACACTGAGATACGCTTCAGTGCCTCAATCCTCAAATAAGGAGCGAAAGCTTCTTACTTTTGAGTAGAGTTAATCAAATTTTGAGTTTTCTTAAAACTTTGCTCAAAAGACCAGTATTTCACCTCAATAAGCATTCACTTGTTGAGGCGGAGTACTTGACAAAAACATCGTTCTTGAGTCAAAAAGTTCTTGTTGGATTCTCCCCATGAGACTCAAAAAGCATATTTTAATCAAAAAGTTTAACAAAAACAACCTTTAATATGCTATTTTTGAGGGGGAGAAAATGAAAAAAGTGATTAAAATATGGTGGCAAAAGTTGTATCTCGTGCGAGATCGACTAAGAATTAACCCATGAATTGACGAAACACAAATGTTAGTATTCGAAAGGATTTATCCAAGTAGAAAGTAGCGTTTCGAGAAGCTCTTCTTAGATGTGTACTTTGACGGGTCTAACTTCCTGAATTAGGAATGTTAACAACTTCAAGTTAGTTATTAATGCTAGTTATCACCTAAAAGCTGATAATGGATCCCTTTAACTAAGCAACGTAAACGTGTCCCTCGGGTATATGTCTATCAAGAGTGGATCAATTCAAAAAGTGTTAACTCCTCCCGCATGTGCAAATTTCTAAAAACATTCACGAGCACATGTGAAGGGGGAGTCCTTCAAAAGTAATCAAAACTCTCAAAGCATTAACAAAATATGTTTCATAATCACAAACACTTTGAGAGATTTTTCAAACATTTGGTTTAATGGCAACAATAGGACAGTCATGAAGTTATAAGGTGACTAAGGTTAGGAATAACCGTCCTATGATCCGCCAGAGCCGGAGGGATCTACCCATGGAAAACACCAATAGGTAGTAACTAGAAGTCCTTAGGTATGATATGAAAAAAGGAGAAAAGAATGAAAGGAGAAAGAAGGGGTTGAAGAATTAAAAAGAAAAGTAAAGAAAAGGGTGAACAGAAATAGCCCTCGAGTTGTTCAACCTTAAGGCAGACACCGGGTTCAACTCATATACTACTGGTTGTTGCTAAGGCGACACCGGTATTGAAGACAAAGTCGTCATGGACTCAGTGACGCAATGCACCTAACCTTCTAAACCACTCAAGTTCTCTCAAAAGAGCTTGTTTCATTCTCACGGGGAACCCTGCATAATCTATCGACCGCTCATTACGAGCCATGTTGATATTGAAACAGGAGACGCCGCTCCGGTCTCCGACGACTAAATGTGCACTTATCGAGTCTAGAGCCCCGAGACACATCAAAGATCTCTTAGGAACACTTAATATTTCTACACTAGTGATTCAACATCAATGAACACTAGGTGTAAATTATTGAGTCCTACGCAGATCTCAGCAATCTGCCGAGAACGTTTATGAGAGAATTTACTTATGTACTTCTCAATGATTGAACGGAAATTGTTGGGAATTATATTTGAGTTGATAATACAAAACATATGAAAGATGAAGGACTAAAGAAGATAAAAGAAGAATTCTTCAATTAATGAAGAATGAAACACAAGGGACTTGCTTGGTAAAGAATTTTTTATTTATTAGTCCCTCGTAGTCTTTTGTAACCCTAATCCTCTAGTATATAAAGAGGACAAGGGACATAGGTTTAGAGTACGTACAAGATGTAAACCTCAAAGGTGTGTGTGTGTGGGAACCTAGACGTAGGGAAAACGTCTAGGGCTTAGTGTTTTAGCTTAGATAACGTGTTCTACTTGATCAAGGTAGAACATGTTAAGTAGTTTGTATGTTAGAGTAGAGATGATGACGAAGTAAACCTTGTTGATAATAATAATTTTCTTTATATTATTCCGCTGTGCTTATTATTATCATTGTGCTTAATGCTATCCTAGATTAAAAGGTTTAACAGCTTAGAGCCCGTAACGATCACAAGTTCTATGAAGTGTTGGGTTCCTACATGTGGTATCAGAGCCTGGGGCTCGTGATATCTAGGATTTTACAAGGTTTTTGAAGTCATAGAAGAAGCAGATTCGATTTGTTATAAGGATTTTAAGGGTATCGACTTTTATGAATCATTGTCGTTTTCAACAAGCTGTTGAGGTAAAAGTTTATTGAATTCTATATCAAATTGGCCAATTAATGAAGCATTAACCTCGTACTAGTTCAATTCTGTATCGATTTAATTATTAGGACGGTGGAAAGTTGAATTATCAATCACATATATCTAGTACTAATTAATGATTGTTAATTCATAAATTATTACCTCATACTGTGAATAAAACATGGGCCAGTCTCGTATTTGATTGATCGATTTTTATACATAATGGGACGGTGATGATGTTTTGATGATTAGTTTATCGTGTACTGAATGGGTCGATATTCAAAGAATTCATATATTGCTGCTGTGACAAAGTGATTTTGTCGTTTATCATTACTTCGTACTAATTGAATCATGGGACGGTGACTTTATCTCTACATTTATTTGCTTTTCGAATTGGCTGTATCAAGGGTACGAATTGTTTATAGTTTTTGCATGAGAACCGACAATTAGGTTGCTACATATTGCATGGTGCGCTGATTCAACAGATAAACCTCGTACTGAATTAAAGACAGCACTGGTCCAAGTTTACGCTGATACATACTTCTGCTCGTATTATGGTACTCAATTTATTGTGGCACAAAAGAGTAGTTTACAATTGGACTTATGAAGATAAAAAGGTACTGTTGTTCAAGTTTACCAAAGTACTGCTCGAGATTTTTTTTAAGTACTGATATGCTACTGCTACAAATTAAGTGCAAAATACTTCACAAAGTACTGGTGCGTCTCGTAATCAAAGTACTGCCCCATGGAATATTTGATGTAACGGTCATGGATAGTTTAGCGAGGAGCAGGTCATGGTATTGATTTTGTTGAAAGTACTGCTATCGAATCAAAGTACTGCTCCATTGTTTTTAAAAGTACTGCTCCTACGTTTTAACTCTGCTGCTCTCGTAAACTACTGCTGCTATTCAACGTACTGCTATTCCTGCTCGTTATAAGTACTGCTATGTCTCATGGAACGTACTGATCTTGCAATCAAAATACTGCTCAATGGTTTCAAAGATGGTACACGAAGTGAGGGGAAGCATATATGTTTGATATTGGCTGATTTTGCGACAAGACAGTAACACACACACAGGAGGAACAACACACACACAGAGACGGTTTTGGTTTCAATAAAGAACTATTCTTCATTGTTTACTACTGCTTGGTTTCAAATATTATTGTAGTCATTTTTCGAAAAGCTATTTGGAGATCTTCATGGCTGGTACTACATGATATTTGTTTCTATGGTGGTTAATTATTCGACAAGTTCTTTTAAAATGGTTAACTTATTAGTTTCAGGGGAAGCTTAATGTTTAAATGTTTAACCATTTATGTGCTAAATCAAGGTGAAGGTTTTCATGATTATTCATTGGTAGTTTTAATGAAGATTTGAGATTTTTATGTCTTGAGTTCATTTAATAAGTAAGCGTTTTGGTGTTCTTAATGGTGGGTAATTCAAGGCATTAAAGGACTAAATTTGATGTATGGTACTGGTTGGTGATTATGAAGATCAAGGTTTTTACAATTGCTAGTTGTTATTACTACTGCTAGTTTTGATTTCTATTGTTTCAAGTACATTTTTAGATGCGGAAAGCTTAATGGTGGGCGACTTTGAAACATTGGAAAGATGAATTGGAAGTATAATAGTGATTCGTGGTTGTGAAGATCAAAGTTGTTGACATTTGTTCCCTATTTGATGATGACAAAAAGGGGAAGAAGATTTAAAAGATTGCGGCTTGAAGATTCTTGATGATATGCATGGTTTGAGGGGAAGACGACATCTTTCATACACTTGGTTTTGTCATATCAACTAGGGGAAGATTGTTGGGAATTATATTTGAGTTGATAATACAAAACATATGAAAGATGAAGGACTAAAGAAGATAAAAGAAGAATTCTTCAATTAATGAAGAATGAAACACAAGGGACTTGCTTGGTAAAGAAGTTTTTATTTATTAGTCCCTCGTAGTCTTTTGTAACCCTAATCCTCTAGTATATAAGGAGGAAAAGGGACATAGGTTTAGAGTACGTACAAGATGTAAACCTCAAAGGTGTGTGTGTGTGGGAACCTAGACGTAGGGAAAACGTCTAGGGTTTAATGTTTTAGCTTAGATAACGTGTTCTACTTGATCAAGGTAGAACATGTTAAGTGGTTTATATGTTAGAGTAGAGATGATGACGAAGTAAACCTTGTTGATAATAATAATATTCTTTATATTATTCCGCTGTGCTTATTATTATCGTTGTGCTTAATGATATCCTAGATTAAAAGGTTTAACAGCTTAGAGCCCGTAACGATCACAAGTTCTATGAAGTGCTGGGTTCCTACAGAAATCCTGCCAGGGTCAACATCAAATAGCCCTGACAGCAGGTCACTTCGGTTATTCCATATGGATTACGCTTAGTGTTTCCGGTGATTCCAAACGGTCTACAGTCATGGGGTGATCTCAAGCGACTCACCCAATCGTTGACCTACTTCGGTAGATCTTGTAAGCTCTTTTGGGGGTATCCGATTTGGGAACGACCTTGGTAAGGGTTAGAGAGAGTTTTCACACTATGCTGTTAACAATCTCTAATTTCGAACCTGTAAGTACCGGATGTTTATTACTAACCGTTTTCATGCAGCTAACCTTACACCATCTTTCCCATCACCACAACATCAGATTCCGCATGCTCATACTTACATTTCAAAGTCAAAGAAAGTTCTCACCAAAGATCGATGCACAGAAAAAGTAAGAGAAAGATTCCACGTCATGTGAAAGAATCTACAAAGTTGAATGGCAAAGATCAAAAGCAAAACAAAGTTCAAAGAAAGATTCCTCATCAACACAAAGAAGCTACAACAATGAAATGAGAGCTACAGAACTAAGATAACACAATGTCAAAGCTGTATGAGCATGCTAGAAAGGCGGAAAACCACTGGAGACAAAGAAGTGACGAAAGGCAGATTACTATATCACTTGATCAATACCACATCAACAATAACAAAGAAAAAAGAACGATGAATCATTTATCTTAAGATTTTTGAAGACGTCTAAAGCCATGAAAGTCAAAGTTCAAAGACAAAGATGAAGACGTCGAGCAACTTTGATAACCTTGATGACCGACCCTTAGGGGGAGATTGTTAGGAACACGTTTCACAGTTATATCAAGTCTCAGTCATTTGTAATAACATTAGGTTGCTTAGTTATTTATTTCATTTAGTTAATGCTATGTATAAAGGCTCATAAAGCCCAAAAGGCCTTGGAAGCCCAACGTATGGATAAGGGAAGGGGAGGGAGTGTTGCCCTAGCTCCTTGCCTATAAATACTATGCTTATGTAACTTGAATATTTGTTGGTTATTTCATTATCTTAAAGAAACTCTTGCACTTTCATATTTCATATTGAAGTAATCATCCAATCTATCTTCTTATCTCTTTTCTATCATTGTATATCATAATGGTGACCTAACAGAACCTTTTTGGAGAGAACTTGTGGCACAAACCCTAGCACGAATTTACAGCTTTTGTAAGGGTTTCAAACCCCTACTTTCTTCCATGTCTAATTGAAGATAAGTTATCCTTTAATTATTCGATATGTCTATGTGTTGTTTGATTATCTTGTATGCTTTTCTTTCTTTTAACATGCTAGCCTAGGTTTATTTGTGTTTGCTTAGATCTAATGAAACTTAGTTATTGATTATTGGTTGTTGTTTTGTCATTAATTGTTGTGGGTGATTGATTTTAGCGTTAGGCTTAAGAAAACTGGCTAATCTCCTATACAGTAACTTGCTTGAACGTCTTAAGAAACGTAATCGGATGTGTACTACGATTTTATTGGTTGTATTAAATTCATAAGTGACTATTAATGAGGCCATGATAGGATACTAAACGTGTCGTCATAGGAAGAGATAGAAGCTTATAGAGTTGGGGCAGATCGTACACGGCTCCACGAATGGTATTAAGGAATGCAACCCTTCATCCACGCAATTGCGAAAAACCAATTAATCAATAAAAGACAACTAAGGAGTAAGGAAATATAAGTAAACACGTTTTCTCCATATTAGAAGTTCCCGCAATTTATTTTCTTGTTATTTTATTTTTATTGCATAAGTAGTTATTTGGGTTAGTTGGCTAGCAACTAATTCCACCTACTCTTCCAATACCTGAGATATTTTACTTGATTTCCATAAAACATATAAAAATAAAAAAAGAATCATCCCTCACCTCTAGACCTAGTTAGATTAGTTTCAATCCTAACGACACTATTCCCCGAGAGAACGACAAATCCCCTGGTACTTGCCACTCACTATACTACATCGGTCAGGTACACTGCATGTTGGGGATTGCAAGCTTCTCAAGATCCGTTGAGAAGTAAAACCTTTTGCAAGGTTGCAAAACCATGCATCAAGTTTTTGGCGCCGCTGCCGGGAAATAGTTATTGCTTAGGTTGAAATTTATTTTTATTAGGTCTACTCACTAGATTCCTTTCTAGTGAGATTTTTATTTTATTTTATAGGATTTCTTTAGTCTATCTTTTTCTTTGTTCCTTCGTTCTTAACCATTACCATCCGACATCATGGAAGGTGGTAATATCTTTGATCCCGCCAACCCACCACAACAAAACCCACCACAACCAAACCAACCTCCTAGAGCACGCACCTTAGGAGAATACTCCTGTCCTAGCCACCAAGGCTATCGAAACACCATTGAGCTCACTCAAGGAGCCAATGTGTCTCCCCTGCGATCCGACACCATCCGGTTGGTGCAAAGCGGATGTGCATTCCATGAACTTCGTTCCGAAGATCCAAACCAACATCTCAAGGATTTCCTCAAAAACGTAGATTCCATAGACCTTGATGTTGAAACTCGAGAGATGACCCAATTGCGTCCCTTCCAATTCTCCCTACGTGACCAAGCTAGTCAATGGCTTGAGCGTTTACCCGCGGGATCCATCACTTCTTGGAACGATCTCACCTCTCGTTTCCTTGCTCGAATTTTCCCACCGAGAAGAACCACCAAGTTAAGGAATGACATCTTGATGTTCCAACAACGTCAATGCGTGATCGAAGTGCGGAAGAATCATGGGAACTCATAGAAGATCTTGCTCTCTATGACAACGAAAGTTGGAATGACCCTCGTGATTTGAACAAAACGGTCAAGGCAATATCTTTGCCTTCAAATAATTCAAGCACTCCTAACCGTAGGATCATGGAACTTGAAGACCATGTCAAGTTTCTCATGAAATCCTATGAAGCTCCTAAACCTTCAAGCCAAGTGAACAAAATCACTTCTTCATGTGAATATTGTAGTGGTCCCTACGACACTCGTTATTGCATGGAACTCCCCGAACAAGCTTTTGCGGACTACGCATCCTCGCGTACCGACGGAGTGGGAGACAAGTGGTGCACTTTCAAACCCGAGCCAAACCCTTACAGTGATTCATACAACCCCTCTCGGAAAAATCACCCAAACTTTAGGTGGAAAGAAAACCAAAACATGCCCCAAAACAATTCCTCCAATCCACCTAATCATTTTCAATCAAACGGTTCATCATTAAACTGTACTTTCAACAACAATCCTTCTAACAACTATGGTAGTACCAACAATTTTGAAGGATTGATGTCTAATTTTATGGCATCTCAAGAAGCTCGTATAGTTAAGTTCGAAGCCGATTTCAAAAAAAAAACAAAGCAAGATGACAAATAAGATTGACACCTTGTTGAAAGTTCTCAATGACCGGGAACCGACACGGTCAAGAACCCGAAACTAAACGTTAATGCCATCTCATAAGTTTCCTCTCCTAGTTCTTTTCCACAATATTATTCGGTCAACTCCATGAGCACGTGTTCCAAGCAAACCTAAATTCTTCAGAAAGACCACATAAGTAAGACATCTAACACTAAATCGGTCAATAACATAGTTGAAACACCTCCTACACAAGACCTTGATGATGAATTCAAGGAACTTCACCTTGAGCGCCCCGTCATTGATGTCTTAGCCCGTGCTCCTTACTACAATGCCCTTTTGGAAAAATATGAAGAGAAACTTAAGTTGGGTAAAAATGGGACTGCTTTCGTTCAAAACAAATTACCTAAGAAATTAGATGATCTAGGCATATTTGTTTTACCTTGTAAGATAGGGAACTCCAAAGCTTTCGATACACTAGCCGATCTTGGATCAAGCCTTAACTTGATTCCTTTGTTTCTTTACACCACTCTTAAGCTAGGAAAGTTAGGGGAGACGGAAGTAATAATTGGTCTAGCGGATGGAAACGTGGCCCAACCGGTTGGAATGATTAAGGATGTAGTAGTTCACGTAGGAAGATTAACTATTTTAGCGGACTTTTATGTCCTAGATATGGTTAGTGATACTACATGCCATTGTTAGTGGGAAGAGGATTTTTAGCGACCGCTAGTGCTATGATTGATTGTAAGGAATCTAAGATAGCGGTAGGAGAAGGAGAAACTTGGTCGGTCTACGATGTTAAGAAGCATAGCTACGATAATGAGGACGAACCAATACCTCATTGGGTAGATATAAATAGGAGACCCTCTAGATACGGACCTTGGGTTAATAGAGACTTCATAGGACCCCAACGCCCATTTTACCTAGAAGAGGAATTTGCGAACCGAACACATACGGTAGAACAACTCTTGGCTAGGGACACTGAATTGGACCCATTTGAAGATCCTCTAGTTTTTAGGAAGATGATTGACTTCCTAGGAGTTTTGCCAATTAACCTAGGAATGAATAGGTGGAAAAGTGAGAATGATGAACACAAATGGAATTGGAACAAACCACCTAAAGAAGGATATGGGTCATGGCACATAAAAATGACATTATATGACCTGGATGGAGAGAAGTTTGAAAGGACATACCGTACTGAGCACACCAATAGAAAGCTTCAAACTAAATTCAATCCTAAAGATGTCTTCGATGAGGAACTCACTTACATAGGATAGAGCGTGACTTTGAGTCTAGCTACAAGACTCGTTAATAAAGAAAATTGCTTCTTGGGAGGCAACCCAAGCTTTATTTGTTTGATTGTTTGTTTTTTTGTTTTTATTTGCTTCTGTATGCATGTTTTATTTATATTGTTTATGGTTGATGTTTCAAATTAAACTGTAAAAATGCTTTATTTTGTTTTTAACTTCGTCTTAACTACATATAAAGGTATTTTGCAAAAGATAAGTGTAAGGGAAATCCAAATTTGTTTTTAAAGAACGAATTGAACATGAAAAATAACAATATTAAATTAACATACATATTAGTACTTGTTTAAGTCAAATGCTTGTATCGAGTCATAATGAATGTTTTGCAGGAATTCCAGGAATCAAGGCATAGGTTTTTCTAGAAATTTTCCGGAAACAAAAATATAAAATTTCTGTCAAATCAATTCTGGCGGCGTCAGGCTTTACAACCTGACGACGGCAGGTATAAATTTTCTGCAAATTTTGCAAGTTTTGTTTTTCTGCCGGAATTGTAAAGTTTCGTAAAATCTTTAACTTTTAAACTCCAGGAATCTGCAAAATATTCATTCCACAAGCATTATCTCTTTACTTGCTTTCTAGGATTTACTTTTATGTAGAATTTATCGCCGATTTTATGTTAGGTTATCTTGTTTGTTTTCTCATGTTTAACAGGTTATATTGGACAAGAAGATGTACATGCAATACACCAAGCTTTTGGCGCTACTTTAATCTTAGAGTTTTCATATTTTCTTGGAGGAGGATTTAACCATGTTACTACATTANACTTGCTTTCTAGGATTTACTTTTATGTAGAATTTATCGCCGATTTTATGTTAGGTTATCTTGTTTGTTTTCTCATGTTTAACAGGTTATATTGGACAAGAAGATGTACATGCAATACACCAAGCTTTTGGCGCTACTTTAATCTTAGAGTTTTCATATTTTCTTGGAGGAGGATTTAACCATGTTACTACATTATCCACACCGAATGAATCAGGGGAGTATTTGTTTCATTCTTTCATTTTCTTTACTTTTACATCTTTTAATTGAACAATGGGGACAATGTTCGGCTTAAGTGTAAGGGGGGGGGGGGTAAATGAAGATTCCTTAGAGATTACAATTGCACTTGATTTTTGTTTGTTTAATAGTAGATGTGTAATAAAACTAAGAGAAACACTTGTTAGGGTAATTTTAGCAACAAATTTAAATTTTTTTGCGACATATAGGAGTGAAACTTTAGTCTTTATAAGCTTCTGTTGGGAATTATACTAACAGTTACAGTTACCACGGCTAAGTGATGTGTAAGGAAAGCTTTAAAATTATAATACTAGTTTCACCAATTTTAATAAACCAAACACACGGGTAAAGTATAACCCCCGTTGGTAGTATTAGATTAAGGTAAGACCAGGTCGTATCCACAGGGACTTAGTTCGTTCAGATTAAGTATAATAATTAGTAAAAGAAGACAAGTAACGATTATAGGAATAAAAGGAATTCAAATATTAAGACAAATGATTGCTTGGATAGCTTAGATAATCTAGTAACAATGCTTATGTTTGATCTCAGTTTAATAAAGGAGCACAACTTATAAGAAAGCTATTTTTATCAAAAGAGCAATTTCATAATTCGTAGGTTCAATTCAAGATTCATATCTACCCATTAAGTGATTTCTCTCGAAATAGTATTTCATATCAAGTCTAGATTATTATTGATTCTTCTAAGTGGATTTCTCCTTTCAAAGACTAGTAACGCAGACAAGTTCCTAGAAGTGCGATTAACACGTTGGTTCTTTCGACCTATCCCAACATATTTTATTCAACCAGTTTCAATAAATAAACGTGATAAGACTAGAAATGAAATATTTCACAATATAAACTTGAAATTGGTAGAGATCAAAACATAATCATAAGTCGCTTTATTATATTCACATATCCAAGCAATCACAAAAGGTTTAGCCTCTCATGGCTAATGAGTTCATAATAACAGAAGTGAGTAAATGATAAACAAAAGACATACAGATTGGATAGATCAAATGGTTACACAAGTGTCACAAGTAACCAAGAATTCGACACCAACAAGTAATTAACACCCCTTATTCTGATTCGTTCACCCCTGCAACTTGGCTCTGAATTACGTATTACTTCGGACTTAGCTTTGTGGAAATTGGTTATAGAGTGGAGAGTTCAAATGCTTGCAAATGATCTCTATTTATAGGCAATCTGATATGCGAAGTACGGCGCACTTGCTTTCTGAGTGCGGCGCACTTTCTTATTTTCTTGGCGCCAAAGCTTCATAAATGTAGGGGAAGTACGGCGCACTTTTATTTAATATTATATATTTGACTTCCCTTGACCGAGAGGTGAGTGTGGCGCACTTTCTTGTAAAACCCGCGCACTTGGCTTGCGTGAAAGGCTAATCATGGAAGACTTAATTATTTATTCACTTCAAGTGGCGAAATAGTAGGTTTTTAGGTGTTTCATGCTCAGACCATCCAAGATTGAACCTGTATTCATTTTATGCTATTAAGTACCAAAATTTCACGCAAAATGATCATAAAACATATAGAATAATGCTCAAGAAATATGTATAATTAGAGCGTTATCAAATACCTCCACACTTAGCTATTCCTTGCCCTCAAGCAATCAGGCGAGAAAATTAAATTTGTTTTGTGATCATGGAGATATAATATCACATTTATAATTTTGCTAGAAAGGCATTGACACATAAATAAAAACACCTCACGAAGGATATATTTTAAATGATTCACACAATTCACTCGAATAGGGTTTAGTTCACTCAATATATGCACAGACACGACTGAATAGCTACCATAGGCTTGCACAAATCACAAAGACAACTTCGACAAGGCGTAAGTACCAGACAATGATATCAATGAGGACTTTTTCGGGTTGGCTTAGGGATTAAGGGTATGAGCAAGGCATGGGTAATTTTCTTTGTTTTTTCTTGTAGGATTTGTAGAAGGATACTAAACAGCTGCATAACATCAATATACAAGGATCTTTTTATTCCAACATAATAATCACTTTTTTTTTCTTTTTTTGTTTTTGTTTTTTTTTTGTTTTTTTTTAATCAAAAGCAATTTGGTTTAAGAATAGGAAAAAGGCTTAGGCTCAGCGTGTTGTTCTAGGTGACAATAGCACTAAAAATGAGCGCTAGAAGATTATTTTCTTGAATATACTAGTGACCAGTATAGTCAGCTAGATTATGATTTCATAGGATGGCTTTTTGGTGTAAATCCTAAGTTTGCCTCAATATCATCTAAAATTGTCTATAAAGCATAAGAAATGCAATCTCACTGCGGCATTCGTTATTGATGAATAAGTGCAAGTTCTAGAGCTAATTTAAGTCGTCGGCTCACTCATATGTTTGGAGAAAGTGTAGCAGATATACACTCATAAAGGCTTATAAGAATCTCACATTTGTTGGTGAATGAAATTGTGTCTAGCTATAGTGTCAATCCAAGTGGATTTGCCTTAATAACTTATAAAAGCATATAATTTTTAAGTTTTAAAATGGTTTAGTCATATAATCAGTTTTTTTTCTTTTGATAAATATTTTTACTATTTGACTCCCCCTCATACTCAAGTTGGACATTGCCCTCAATGTTTATAACTGAATAATAAAAATAAAAATAGAAAAAATATTAGTAGAAAAGAGAGTAACTTCCCTAGGACAAATGAGAGAGCATGAAGAGCTGTGCTTCCCAAATGTGGTCTTCATAGTAATCTGCAAAAGATAAAACAAACACACAAAAATAGAAAATATTTTTGGCTTTTTGTGGGTTTTATATATATATTTTTTATATTTTTGGTTTTTTTTAACCTCCACACTTAAGATTTACAGTGTGGTTTAAAACAAAGTTTTAATATAAGTGAAAAAGGAAATAAAACAAAATAGGTTAAAACGGGTTGCCTCCCGCCAAGCGCTAATTTCAGAGTCTATAGCTCGACTCATGTGATTAGTGTGTTTTAGTCAATTGGAAAGAATGGTGTTGATTCTTCCCTTCTATCGTTGAAACTTTCTT
>LBNU01023438.1:10848-26977 GCA_014162995.1 Artemisia annua
TTTTTTAAGTAGTAACCAGTTTTTATATTTTTCTTAAATTCCTTATATCTTAAAGTATTTTTAGTAATTTTCTTAGAATTTTCACTGTTCATATAGTATTTAATAAAATTAAAAACAGTTTAGTTAAAAATTAGTTAATATTAGTTAATTAAATAGTTTTAATAATTTTTGTTAAACAGTAGTAAGTTTTTATATTTTTTCTAGGTTCTAGATAATCTTTAGTATTTTTAGTAATTTTCCTAGAATTTCTACTGTTCATTTGGTAATTCTTAGATTTAATTTTAATTAAAACAGTTTAATTAGAAAAACCAAAAAGAAAATAGTTTAATTGTTTAAAATTAATCTCAGATCCATTTTTATAATTTTTCTAGTTTTGTAATCTTAATTAGAATCTGTAAAAATTATCTTTGTAATTCTCTCTTTTCATTTTCTAATTTTCTCCTTTTAAATAGTTTAATTAGACTTTAAATATTAATTAAGTTTTTAATTTATAAAAGATCCACAAAAAGACAAAAATAGTTATTTTTAATTTTTATATTTCTTTTAAGTCATTTTAGATTTTTAGAAATTAATTTTGCAAATTTTTAGTGTAATTTGTAATCTTAATCCTTTTTAGATTTGTTATAAATTAGTTTTAATTAAGTTTTTAAATAGTTTTTATTAATTAATTAATATTTAAATATTAAAATAATCAAAAAATAATAATTTTCTTTTTAAATTCAATTTTCTTTTTATTTAAGTTTGAAAAATTTTCATTTTACACCCTTGTAGTTTAGAACTTGTCACTTTTAGTCCCTGTACTTTCCTCAGTTACATTTTTGTTTCATATTTGTTATATCTGATTGTTGTACATTTTAATATTGTTTCATAATCAATTCCAAGCAATCAGTAGTGTAAAAATCAATCTAATCATTATCTGGTTACTATTCCCAAATCACTGAATCCCTTGAACGTTTTTCCAAATACAATTTCAACCTCGTTGGGACTAAACGACCTGGGGAAACACTAGACTCCTCAGGATTTCATTGTATTGTGCTCTAGGTTTTCAGGGTTTCTTTGTTACGGTTAGCCATTCACAAGTGGCTAGCTTGTGTGACAAACCTGTTGGTCCTGAGACAAATCAATGCTTAACGGCTACTTTTCCAACGGCTATTTGCTTAACGTCTTTTTTTTCCTCTATAAATACCAGTTTAACAAAACTATATTTTCTCGCACAAATATCAATACTATTAACACACACATAAAAATGGCAAACGAACTAGCTGAGGTGCAAAAATCTATTCTTTCCCGATTACGCAACAAACAAGAAAAGGAACTCAAGTTGGTTAACAGTTTGCTAGGTGAGATAAGTCGTTTTATAATGCAGATACATAATCGTGCTCCTGAGGTCGAAAGGTTACGTGAGCTGCCTTAAGACCATCCAATTATCAGGGTCGGGCTAGAAACTCTATTAAGAAATGATGAAACAGATCTGCAACTTCAGATCTCCTTGAAAATGGTTAGGGAACAAGTGTTGCAAGTGTGGGAGGAGAAGTCAGATCTAATCGACAATTACAAATCTATATAAATTGTATCGTTATTTTACGTTTCGTATGTTTTCGCTTTCGTGTATTGTATTTGAAATTTAATGAATCGTATCGTTATTTTACTATACCGTTTAAGAACTAAGGGGGGTGTTTTGTAATTTTCAATTTCTTATTTTTGAAATATAAAAAAGTTCATAGGGGTGAAAAGTGTCATTTTTTTTTTTTTTTTTTTTTTNACATGTTAACGCCTCCTTAACGCCACATGATGCAACGCATAACGCACCCTAACGTGCGTTAAACACCCCTTAACGCAAGGTTCTAAGTTACCGATGCATATGCTCTAATGGTGTAATTCGGGTTATTCGGGTCAACCCGAAACCGAACCGAATTCAAATTCGGTTTTCGGTTTTAAGTCTGATCCAAAAAAAAATATTAACCAAACCGAATAAACCGAACAACCCGATAACCGAACCGATGAACACCCCGAGTTCAGTCATCAATGATGTTCAAATCTGGTTCACAACACGTAATTGGGGAGGGAGGACGTGTGATCACTCCCCGAATACGATTGTCTAAGAATTGCATAATTTGATTAATTGCTTCCTAATCTCTAAGTAATGTAACCATGTACTCCTTAGACTAGTCGTAATGAAGACCCAACCTTGGGTCGGTCTAACTTTGTTGGCCGCGCACGCACACACACACGCACGTAAGTACCCAAGGAACCCCCCCCCCCACGCCACTTTGCTCGATTCGATCCTCTAGGCGACTGAATGGTTGCATTTGGTTTGTGTGTGTGAGTTTTTATTTAATTAATTTTTGTTGGGCATGTTTTCTGTTTTGTCTAGGACCATGTTGTATACATATCTTTACTAGTTTTAGTAACAAATGACGGACAAACTTTCAGACTGTCATTTACAAGATTACCATTGCATGTAAAATACACTCTTTGATACTGATAGTTTCAAAGAAAAGTTCATATTTGATTACGAATACAATTCCACATTATATTAAAGTAATTTCCATTGGTTTATATCTGAAAGTTTCTTCCCATATTTAACCTTGTAGTATAGAAGAAAATTTAAATTTGTGATAAGTCAAAACATCGTTAGTTTGTGCATAAAACTATTGAAAAATTCATCATCCTACTATAAATGGATCAAATGCACCAAAGCTGAATATATAGGAAGTAGTAGAATAGACATCCTGATTAAAGCCAGCGAATCGAACAAAATCCCACATACCAAAATATTACTGTACCCTTTACTTAAAACAATCCTGTAACCTGCAGCATCGCTATGTGATGCCAAAATGAACAAAGAAACCAAAATCAATCGATACACACATAAAACAATAAGAACCATATGACCAAGACCAAAAGCATTAACTAAAACGGTATTTGGCTAAGCTTATGAATTGGGCTTATGCTTATGTTATATAAACGGCTTATAGCTTATATATCATGAACTCATAAGCGCTTGCTAAATGTTTAGTTAGGTTATCATAATTAATAAGTTAAAGGGCAAATCACAAAAAAAAAAAAAGTTATCACACTTTAAGTTAATTTTAATTTTAGGTCCTGAACTTTTTTCCCCTCAATTTAAAGTATCGAAGTTATTATTTGTGCAATACAAGGTTTTTTAGACTTTTTAAAAGCGGTTACCGGTCATAATGTTAGCCAAAATGACTTTTAAATGCTCAATTATAACGATATATCAAATTAATTAACCAATTCAGCTAAAAAAATGGCTGATGAAACCTTTCGAAAAGTCGAAAAAACCTTACATTGCATGAAAAATTAACTTTGATACCTTAAATTGAGAAAGATAAAGTTGGGTACCGAAAATTCAAATTGACCTTAAGTGTGATACCTTTTTGTACGATTTGCCCTAAGTTAAAATGACAAAAAAGTACATGAGCATCAAAAGAGTGTAACTATTAAATGAGAGTATAAAAATCTTTTTATATAATATCATTATATAAGTCCACCCTCTTCAAATAAGCCACAAAGTTTGGGCTTATTAAGATCCTTTATATAAGATCATAAGCTTATTCATATAAGTTTAGCCAAACACTTAGTTTAGACTTATTTAACACAGCTCTACTATTTATAAAACAAATTTGCTATTTTTGAAAACCTAAAATCTCTTAAAAATGAGTAAAGTTGTTTCTTTAAAATACCCCTTGAAATAATTAACTTACAATATATTAGTATTGCCAAAATCGGCCTTGGCGCTAGGCGGGAATTAACCGTCCAGAATTTCACTACCGGCCTTATTAATCAGTTTAGTCAAAAATCGGTCAACATACTGATTAATCGGATCAGTCAAATCGGACAAAAATTGGATAAATCGGCCAACTTGGTTACTGATAAAAATCGGTCAAATCAGGCAAAAATCGGCCAAATAAAAAAATAAAAAATAAAAAATTAAAATAAAGGCCAAATCGGGCAAATAGGGCATATACTTTCAAAATTTTATAATTTTATATATTAAAAATCCAATTCGATAATCCATCATAATCGGTTAATCGCTAGGCGGTACCCGGTTGCCCGGCTAGCGCCTAGCTATTTTTGCAACCTTGCAATATATAGAGCATGAATTAAAAATGATAGTAACATCTACCAGTAATTTAATAGTTTAAATATTGTTTTATCTTCAAACTTTTATATTTTTCGCTTTTAATCCATAAACTTTTTTCTCGCAATGACTACAAGTTTGCAAGTATAATTATTCGTCGCTATACACTGTCACTTTGCGCGGGTATTCATCTAACATTAACTAATAAGTTTATAAACCCATCATATAAGCTTAGCCACATACAGTGTTGAAGTAGTACTTACATAGTTATATCTAAGTTTATCAAAGATGCTTAGCCAAACTGATTTTAGATGACACGAACTCGTCACTAATATGGTGTATATAGTTTTACGAGACATGAATTGAACTCACAACTATTTCTTGGATGTGATATCACTATGCTATTCTTGTATGTTTCTATGACAATTATTGGAGATTCTTCTTCTTTCTTTTTTCTTTTTTTTTCTTTTCCTTTTTTTTTTCTTTTTCTTTTTTTTTGGTTTACTCGAGATTGACTCGACGTTGCGAGCCCACTAATGAGCGACTATCAATTATTGGAGAATTGATAAAGTTCTTCTCTTATATTATAAAAACGGCTTTTGAGAATCTATATATTGAATAACTTTTTCTTAAGAACTTAAAAATGAGTATTGTGTTAGATTTAAATTAAGTACCTTTTTAAATATTAATTTCATTTCTTAATTAAAAATGATAACAACATTTACCACTAATTTAATAGTTTAAATATTTTTTAATCCTCAAACTTTTATATTTTTCGTTTTTAACCAATATTTTTTTCTAATGACTACAAATTGAGCCCGTAAAAGTCACACCAAAACAACAAGTTTGCAAGTATAATTATTTGTCGCTATAAATCGTCGCATTGCGTGAGTATTTGTCTGATATATATATCTTATCATGAACACTTTGTGATCCTTTTCTGCATCTTTGATAGACCGTATTTATGACTAGTTTCATCAACTTGTAAAGAAATTGATTTAGTATAAAGTTTCTCAAGTGACAAGAATAAATTGTCAATAAGGGTAAAGGGTTATTGTACAAAGATGTTACTAAAGTTTGCCTGAATTTTGTCTTAAGGTAATATAGTTTCAAAGTTGTCATTCAGGTTACTCAAGTTCACGGGTTTATCAACTGGGTTACTAAAGTTTCAAAGATGTTACACTAGGGTTACTCCCAAGGTGGGCAACCGGTTGATAGCTGGTATCTCAACCTGAAACATATTCCACCTCAAAGAAGTTACTAAAGTTTGAGAAAAAGTTCATCTAAGTTACTAAAGTTTCAAATTGTCATCTATGTTACTCAAGTCTACGTCCCTTTTGTACGTTTGGTCCCTTTTGTTGCAGAATCTTGTAGAATCTATCCTTTTGGCCAACGGGTGTTTGTAATTATTTTCAAAAATCTTGGTTTATATGTTTTCATCCACTATTTATCTATTTTATATGTTTGTGTACGTTTTATACGTTTTGTACATTTTTGTATGTGATAACGTATCATTATTAGTGGCCCAAGCCCACTAATCACATGCTCAGATCAAGCCCAAATGCCAAATAGTTCGCGAAGTCAGCATTGACTAGAAAAGCATAAGCCCATGCCAAACTAGGCCTAACAAGTCTTCTCAGGTAGCATAGTACATGCACAAATGACGCATGACACATGTCCTTCTTGTCTACTCACAGATTATCAACACCTGGCTCCCTAGCACCCGTTGATCATCCCCAAAGGGTTTATCTCTAAACCCTACAAGCCTATCATTTTTTTTTATTTTATTTTTTTTATATACTTTTTTGTGCGTTATTCTACGTTTTTATGTGTTTTTTTACAGGGAACTGAAAGATAGTGCACCCGTCTCTTATCACAACAAACCCACTATCCCCTAGATTGATGGCATGAAGATCTTCGTCTACAAGGAATATAATCCATAATTAGACATTAGTGAACATGAATACAAACCCATTATCCTTTTTAACTATAGTAACTTAAGTGAACATTGCCCCAAACTTTAGTAACTTATGTGAATATTTTCGCAAACTTTAGTAACTTATTTATCTATTTAACCCATAATACATCAATGCCACGTAGGATTTTCACCGGTAACTCTAGGTTTCCCAAAACATAGTAACGAATTTAATTGGTTATATTAAGTTGAGTAACCTGGATGACAACTTTAAAACTATATTACTTTAGGACAAAATTCAGGCAAACTTTAGTAACAGCTTTGTACAATAACCCTAAGGGTAAATTGTTGATAAGTTTGGCATTCATTCTATATATATATACTATAGCGCGATACCCACGCTGCCAGTTTCGAATATACTATTCCAAAAATCTACGAAATGCAATATAATATTCAGAAAACCTTTAGCCAAATACTGGGCTCTTTTAGGCCCACCAAAAATAGCGTCTTTGATATAAGTAAAAAAAGAATTTACAAAAAACACCTAAACTATGCAACAATTTGGGAAAAATACCTTCAAGTTTTGTCTATTCACGATTTTTTTATACAACAAACTTTATTTACTAAATATCTAACAAATATCTGGTGATTTGTGTAACAAAAAATATAAAGCTCCACCGCAACGTCTAAAGAAGAAGTACACGACCGAACAAAATCGTCCAAAAATTGTTGCCCCATCGCGAAGCGCAGGTCACTTCCACCTCGTTTAAAACCAAATAACTACAACTAAAAATGTAATACTAACTATTTTTAATTGTTTCGAAAGACATGCTATGTCGAGCAGGTCTTAGGGTATGTTTGGCGCAAAGCTTTTTGGAGCTTTTTTGGGCAATGAGCGGTGAACAACAAGCTTTTTGAATTTTAGTGCTCGTTTGGCATGAGAGCTGTGAGCTTTGCTATTTTTTAGGAAAGCTCATTTTTCCAATGCTTCTTTATAAAGCTGTGAGCGATGAGCAGTGAGCTGTGACTACAGCTCACAGCTCACAGCCACTGCTCACTGCTACTGTTCACAGCTACTTTTGCCAAACATAACCTTAATATAACATTACACTCAACAATCATGATAATAGTTGGCGAAGAAGAGTACAAACTAACTGCAAAAACTCAAAATTTGAAAAACTAGACACAAAGTTTAACTTGATAGAAACAAGTTACTACAATTTCTCATCTGGCATTCCACAAATCCAAAGCTACTGGCTCAAAAACATTTTTATATAAATAATAGAGTAAATTGCATAAATGGTTCCTATGGTTTGCTCAGATTGCATGTTTAGTCCCTGGTGTTTCAAAATTGCAGCCGGCCTCCATGTGAGGAGTTTTTGGTTTCGTTTTGGTCCTTGGCCAGGGACTAAACGTGCAATTCTGAGCAAACCACAAAGGACCATTTTTGCAATTTACTCTAAATAATATTTATGTTATCCTATATTCATTTTTCTCCCTCCATCACCGCCCGAAATTATGGTTTCAGAATCTTGTACATAAATGCCAAATATCAGGATAAATTATATTATGTGAATTTATTTTTTAATCAATGAATACTCAGAACTCAGAAACAGAATAATTCTGCAATCACGTAATTAAAAAGTACTAGTAATATCTGTTAAAAAAAAAAAAGTACTAGTAATATCCACTATTATTATTCACCAAAAAATGGGATAATTTAATTAAATAATTATACTAATAATAAGTTAATAACTATACACCAACCCCACACGCTACCATTTATATCACTACAACAAAAAAATCCCATAAAATCAGGTTCAATTGCCAAAATCCCCATAAATCGTCACTTTTTCACTTTTTATTCCTTTTTACCCGCTTGTCCACTTTCGGTTGACAAAAACAGTAAAAAGTTATTCCACGTCAGCTGTCTGAAATCAACGGTGCACGTTTAAAGAGATCATAAGGGGCCCATAGTTGGTCCAGTGGACATGGTCTTTTTGAGTTTAACCTTAACCAAGGTTTACCTTTACCACTCCAATGCAGTAAACTTACTGGACCTGAGTGTAAATTTCGACATAGACCTTCGACATTGTCGCCACCGAGCCCGTGTTGGTTCCATCGATCCTCGATTCGCTCAACGTCTCCTGCGAAGACTAGTAAGAATGGTGGTAAGGAGCCGAGTTCGTAGATACGATGTTTCTTTTGTATTTCCATCCATTTTTCGAGTTTTTTGGTTGTTTTGTATGTTCTCCATTTTGTTAAGTCGATTACCATTACACCTGTGTTGAAGTAGCATGGCTTTCTATCGCGCGCTGCAACAAACATATTAATAGTTACAAATCATTTTTCTCTAGAGTTATGAGATATATAATTTTTGTGATATTCGTGACATGCAATGGGGGGAAAAGGCAAGAAGCTAGCTGGAATTTTTTGAGTAACAATGGATAAAATAAAATACTTCATGGTCTATAACATGGAGATAAAACTGTGATTCTTTAACTAGGGAAAATAACAGAAGCAGCTCATTTGTTGCTTTAGATTGCAATGGAGGATTGAAATAACATAACAAAATAGCCAATTTTTGGAGATTTGGGAAAGAAATAATTTTAAGAATCTAAGTAAAATAATCAGTATGCCATGAACATTCAAAATATACAGACACTGGTATATTAAACTACTTATAGCTAAGGTGGTTGGGATATGATCCCTAAGTTTTGTTAAAATTTACTCATATGCAATTCCAAATACATGTATTAACACAAAAGCATATATACTCACAAACCAAAACACATAGATAAGCAATTTCAAAAACCTCATTTCGCCTAAATTAAACGTGTAAAATACTGTAAATGCATAACTAAAATCAAATTATTCTAAAAACTGTTGACTTTGTAGTCCGAAAACACAATAACTAGCAAAAGTGCAAAACCATCTTACTAAGCAATCCCATTAACTTTTCAACTAAAATAACCAAAACCCAATCTCACCAATCCACATTTTCACTTTATGGAGACAAATATACAAATATTTCAAAAGAAAAAAGATACTTACTTTTGAATAAGCCGGAAAAGTAAGGATTGGACCAAAACTTAGCCGTAAAATAATGAGTAAAGTTCGCGTGACAATATTCTGGTGCACCAACAACATGATCATTCAAATCAATCTCCCATAGCTTCACAACATCATCAACCACAATCAAATCACTATCAAAATAAATAACCCTATGCACATCACTAGGAAGCAAGTGTGACAAATAAATACGTGCATAGTTCAAAGGTTGATCAAGTGCACGTCTTATAGAAGTTGATATTTTATCCTTAACTAAATTTGTACTAAAGAAATGAAGATGGAATTTAAGGTACGGAAAAGTGGATAACATGGTACGACCAAGATGTGATGACATATGCTGTGTCGTGATGAAGTGAAAGATTATGTTTTCAGGACACGTGGCATGTTGCACGATGGATAATACTCCTGCTATAGAGCCACGTAAGTAGGTTAAGTCTAGTGTCATTACTATGTGAATATTACTTGTGTTGTTGCATTCTTTACCGTTTTGAAATGCGGGTGCTTCTTGGAACTCCAGTGGTGGTTTGATGGCGGAGATGTGGTGGTGGAAGAGGAGGAGGATGGTGGTTAAGAGGTGGAGTGTCGGTGGCATTGTGTTTTTGTGTTTTTGAGGTGTGTGTGTGTGTGAAATAAAGGGTATAGATGGTATAATGATGAAACATGTGGGGCCATAGGGATGTGTTTTAAGATATTTAATGGAGTAGTTGTGGATAGAATATTGTAAGATTTGATTTTTCTTAAAGAAGGTTTGTAGTTAATTATAAGTTTATATTAAACCCTGTGCATACGGTGCCGTTTTGGTGCTGGGTTTCCCGCCAAAAAAAGTGGGCTCCTTTAGCCTGGTGGCTTTGGTCCATTTGCTCCCGTTTTTGTCCAAACTCCACACGTATATGATCAGATAAACGTAGAACCCTAGAACACCATCTTCAGGAAGAGCCTAGAACATCATCTTTGCCGCTTAACAGCCGATCACCACAACCCACTAGCCGACCACCACCACAAGCCTACAACGACCTACAAACGGAGCACCATAAAACCACGAGCCAATTGTTTAGGTATTTTTGAAGTTCTTTTGTTAGATCTATATATTTTCGAAGTTTGGTGGGTAGTCTTTTATAGATTTTTCTAACATTAGTTACAATATTTTTTACTTTTGATGTTGCTGCAAGTATTGTCGCCGGAATCCGGTGCCGCCGCCGTGGGAATCTGCGCCATGGCATGTAAGTTTATCAATCTTAATTAAATAATTGATTTACTTTATATTGATTTTGGTTTTTAGATGCTTAATTGTAAATTATTGTTAGAAATTGGGGGTTGTTGAATTGGGTTTTGTTCTTTGGTTAGGGGGTGTTTCAATTACCTTATTTACCCGCTTATGAGCTTTTTTGATTTGGGCAAAGCTCATAAGCTCACTTTTTTCGGCGTATGAGGTTGCTTACTTGAGCTGCAAAAGAACGCTCAGTTGGCCATCAATTTGCTTAGTTCAGGTGAAGTTTTCATTTTTTTGTGTTTTGCTTTCACTCTTTTAATATCTGTGTACATGACATTTTGTTGTATCTGTATGGATCGGATATTTTATGTATGAAAATTTCTTTAAATTTAGGTGTCGTTTGTTTTTTCAGAGCTTTTACCTCTTCATCTGCAAACCATGTCTACAGAAGAAGAGATGCACATAAGCTCTTCATCTACAAGAAGAAGACCGTTTGTTTTTGTGCTATTGAAGTACTTCTTTCTTTCTTCCTTTTTTTTTCACTAGTATTTTTTGTGCTATTGAAGTATTTTTTTCCTTTCCTTTTTCTTTTTCACTAGTTTTTTACGTTTTCGTTCGTTTTTTACGTTTTGGTACGTTTTTATGTTTTTTACGTTTTCGACCGTTATTTTACGCTTTTGTCTGTTCTTTTACGACTTCGTCTGTTTTTTCAAGTTTTCATCTATTTTTTAACGTTTTCTTCCGTTTTCGGCTGTTTTTTTACGTTTTCGGCATTTTTTTACGTTTTCATCTGTTTTTTACGTTTTCGAATGTTTTTGTACGTTTTCGTCCATTTTTTACGTTTTGGTACATTTTTTTATGTTTTCAACCGTTTTTTCATGTTTGTCTTTTTTTAAGTTTTCGCCTATTTTTTTTTACATTTTCGTATGTTTTTTACGTTTTCGACCGCTTTTTTACGTTTTCGTCGTTTTTATACGTTTTCGTCTGTTTTTTTACGTATTCATCTGATTTTTTTTACGTTTTTACGTTTTCGACCTTTTTTACGTTTATGTCAGTTTTTTAAGGTTATCAACCGGTTTTTTAACGTTTTCGTCTGTTCTTTACGTTTTGACCTTTTTTTTACATTTACGTCCATTTTTTTACGTTTTCGTCTGCTTTTTTTACCTTTTTGTCTGTTTTTTTTTTTACGTTTTTGTCCTTTTTCATATGATTTTGTAAGTTTTGTACGTTTTTTACAAAAACGTAAGAAAAAGGACAAAAACGTAAAAAAACAGACGAAAACGTAAAAAAACAGACGACAACGTAAAAAAAAAGACTAAAACGTAAAAAAAAAAAAGACGAAAATGTAAAAAAATGGACCAAAACGTAAAAGAAGGGCGAAAACGTAAAAAAAAACGGGCGAAAACGTAAAAAAACCGGCGAAAACGTAAAAGAAGGGCGAAAACGTAAAAAAAATGGCGACAACGTAAAAANTGTTTTTTACGTTTTCGACCGCTTTTTTACGTTTTCGTCGTTTTTATACGTTTTCGTCTGTTTTTTTACGTATTCATCTGATTTTTTTTACGTTTTTACGTTTTCGACCTTTTTTACGTTTATGTCAGTTTTTTAAGGTTATCAACCGGTTTTTTAACGTTTTCGTCTGTTCTTTACGTTTTGACCTTTTTTTTACATTTACGTCCATTTTTTTACGTTTTCGTCTGCTTTTTTTACCTTTTTGTCTGTTTTTTTTTTTACGTTTTTGTCCTTTTTCATATGATTTTGTAAGTTTTGTACGTTTTTTACAAAAACGTAAGAAAAAGGACAAAAACGTAAAAAAACAGACGAAAACGTAAAAAAACAGACGACAACGTAAAAAAAAAGACTAAAACGTAAAAAAAAAAAAGACGAAAATGTAAAAAAATGGACCAAAACGTAAAAGAAGGGCGAAAACGTAAAAAAAAACGGGCGAAAACGTAAAAAAACCGGCGAAAACGTAAAAGAAGGGCGAAAACGTAAAAAAAATGGCGACAACGTAAAAAAATGAGCGAAAAATTTAAAAAAAGATGAAAACGTAAAAAAATGGACCAAAACGTAAAAAAGGGCAAAAACGTAAAAAAAAAGGGCGAAAACGTAAAAAAAGGGTGAAAACGTAAAAAAAAAGGGCTATAACGTAATAAAAGGGGGCGAAAACGTAAAAAAACGGGCAAATGTAAAAAGATGGGCGAAAACGTAAAAAAACGGACGAAAACGTAAAAAAAACGTGCGAAAATGTAAAAAAACGGGCAAAAATGTAAAAAAGGGCAAAAACGTAAAAAAAACCGGCGAAAATGTAAAAAAACAGATGAAAACGTAAAAAAACAGACGAAAATGTAAAAAACGTGAGAAAACGTAAAAAAACAGACGAAAACGTTTAAAAACGGGCGAAAACGTAAAAAACGGATGAAAACGTAAAAATATGGTCGAAAACGTAAAAAAGGTCGAAAACGTAAAAAAACAGACGAAAATGTAAATAAATAAATAAAAGACGAAAACGTATAAAAACGGATATTGAGAAAGAGATGTAAGGTTTGTGAAAGAAGAGGCAAAAAGTGAAAGAAGAGGAAAGAAGTGAAAAGAAGTACTTTTGTCTGCAAAAAAACAAACAAAAACCTCTGCCCTCCTGCAGACAAAAGAAGTGAAAAGAGGGAAAAAGTGCTTATTGTGAAAAAACAAACGACACCTTAATTTGCATATATCTATGTTACGTTGAATTATATAACAACTTCTTATACAAATTGTATAATTTAATTATGTAACATGAAGTAGCTACATAAATGTATCACAAGTTGCATTTTGTAATTCTGTGATGCTTAGTATGTCACTTATTATTAAGGCATAATGACAAAAATGATTTGTTTATGTGCTGTAGGTGTGCAGTTAAAGAATACATGGCATGGTGATGAGAAGAAAGAACAGGAATTTTGTTATCTAGCCTAAGACAACGGCTTCGTGAACTTGCACAAACAACACTACACACAAGCAACACAGGAAGGTAAGGGCATTAGGCTTTTCATTCCTTTTCAAAAAAAAATAACAAATTCTAATATTTATCCGGTGCTTATATGGTTTCTGCCATAAATAGAAAAAAGACAGAAGTGATTGTGTCATTGTGTTGGACTACAGGTAAAGACATCGATACTCTTCATTTAGATTGTATGTTATGGTTACTACTGATGTGGATAGAAAAGACGCCTAGGCTGTTATTCGATGTAATATTTTTACCCTTTAGTACTAACATGCTTTTTTTCACTTGAATTGATGATTCTAATACATGTACAACATTATTTGATATGCTCACTAGGAGTTTGCTGCTTATCTTAAAAAGAACGATAAGCATTTGCGCAGGAAGAAGAAAAAAATAAAAAAAAAAAAATAATAATAATAAACCTCAATCCTAAACACCCTTTATGTTAGAAATAAGTGTTAATGCAGGTTTCGAACTGGGTTTGTGTTTAAAAAAGCTTTGCTAATAATACAAATAATGTGCTTCGAGATCTGCATAGTTATCTGATTTTTACTTAACTATTAGCAGAAATGCTACATTTTATGACTTTGTGGTTAATCTTTCTGATCTTTTATATTCTGGATTCCTCATCTTGATTAGGTGAACAGACATTTGGGGTCTTGACAAACCTTGGTCTGATGGAGAAAGGAACTAATGCTTTATATGTGAGTTCTTTCTCGCTCTCTCACTCTCTGTTGGTATTATGGGTGTTACATTGGGATCCGGTCGGCTAGGTAATGGGCCGAAATTGTTTGGCTGACATAAACTACTTTTCTCCCCAAAATGTTATAAAAGGTAAAATATTATGTGTCAAATAGATTACACAAAACGCTTTAGGCGACTTCTGAACTGTTTCTGTTTTTAGCTATCTACTAATTTCTCTGTTAGAAAAGATAAAATATTATGGGTGTAAAAAGGCATATGTACTCAGCATCATGGCCATTTAGTTGAACCTTCTGGACACTTGATTCTTTCGTCTGCAAAGGGAGTCGGAATATTTTGGTGCAAGTTGTCAATAAACAAGTCGATAAGTGGCCACACTATGTTGTGCCAGTTAACATATAAGATTTTGGGTAGCCGAAATCTGAAATGGTTAAAAAAACGTACTATCTTTTATTTGAATTTTGGTAACCACATCAGGGTGTTTGGCTAAGTATGATTTACTTTCTTTATTGGTTAGTGTATCTGGAAAAGAAAATTTATTGCTTTAGTGGTGTTGGGTAAATCTTATTTTGGAAACTCTTTATTTTGTGCATAATGCTAATGAATCCTGTTGGAGAATATAAATAAGGGATTAACTTATGACGCGATGAAAATTAGGTGTTATAGCTTTTATTTGTTACTTCCACTGAATGATGATAGTGGAAGTTGAAACAAGATACTAAATGTGTGTTAGTTTTGGGTAAAATTTGTGGCTTTTGCTTTTTTAATTCAAGGTTGATTGATATTGTGCAAATACATGCCGTTGTAAATAGATGGGTGATCATTTAGCTCTCGATTTGAATCAGCTCATTGAAAGGAACAAGAAGATGGAGGCCGAGTCATCTTCTGATGAACTTACTGTTGCAGTGGATGAAAGTGGAGCTTCATATAATGACGAAGAGGCACTTCTATTATCAATGACAATCTGAAGGTACGGATTTTGATACTGATCAGCTGAGGTTGAACTGAAATTTTGTGTACTGGTAGTCGCTTGGGTTATGCGGTGATGATTATTCATTGTTGTGCAGACCAACAAAAATAGATGGGAGACCGTAATAATTGGCAACGCTAATTGCACTGCCCAAATTGTAAAAGTTAGATAAACAGGTATGCGATCTATCCATTTTTCTTGGTACTGATATTTTGTTGTGACTGATAATTGTGTGCACATAATTTCATTTCCACGTATGATGTGTTCGTTTACTACAGTCAATTACTCAATTCCTTGCTGACTCACTCGAGGACAAGAGAAGTGGAAAATATTGAAAAGCAAAGCGGCAAGATAGATTACAAAGTTGAAAGAAAAATAACAAACTATCGACCAACGCCTACTTATGAATTTCGAACAGCCTCGACAACTATGCACTACATATATTCATTCGCCCAGGTATTGTAAATACTTTCTTTTTCTGTGTTTAAACTATACTTCTCATCCATTGTTGGATCCCGTTCGCCTGCTGAACTTTTGTTGTGTTCGGAGTATAACAAAAGTGCCATGGAATTTATAGATACGGAATGAGAGCGAACAAAGCTGGAAGCAACCAATCTCGGCGTATTGATATTGGCTCATGTTTTGTATGCATTGGTATGTATATTCAAGATGCGACCAGTGACGGCACAACCGCGACCAATTGGATGATGGCTCTTCTACCAGCGAGGTTGTCCGCACAGGCCGTTGGCATGCTGGTACGTTGTGCTTTCGCTCCCTTAGCTGGGTTTCGTTCTCTGATTTTGTATTGATTTTTATTTTTTATTATTATTTTTTCTTTTTTCCCCCCTTTTTCCCCCTTTTGTGTACATGTGAATTCTATGTTTCGGGTAAAAATAACACTCACAAGGCCTTTATATTTGTATGATTGATCTACCACCTTACTATAGCTATTACTTATAGAATGGAGTTAGTCCTGTCATGTGAATATACTGATGTTGAATTTCTATGTTATGTAGGCCCTTGGGTGTTTCTTTTGCATCTTTATTTCAAGTCTGCATTTGATGGTGAATCAAAGCTGCAAGTTCTGGTTGCTGTAACTTTTCGCCCCGCAAATATTAGTTGGGTTATGGAATTCTAGAAATGTATCCGTCTTAAGGGAAAAAAGTAAACAA
>LBNU01023439.1:0-14150 GCA_014162995.1 Artemisia annua
GGGCGGATATCTTCTACAATCACAAAGTCAGTAACATAGGTGAAGTTTCCTACATAAACCGGTAATCCCCTAACTCTTCCCGTGAAGTTACTAATCCATCCCTTATCGGGGAATACCCTATACCCAAGTTGATTTTTCATTATCAAGTTGTATTAGGCTCGAGTCATGATGTTTACGAGCGATCTAGGGTCGATGTAAGCTTTCCACACATGCAAATGTCCGATGTTGCATGGTATGTTGAGATTGGAAGGGTCGCCCATTTTGATAATCGGATTACCTAGGAAGTATGGTGTCTCGGAGTCATCGAATAAATCCTTATGGTATGCCTGCTCTTCCCTAGTTGGTAACCTATTGAAGTAGTCCTCTTCATCATCTACTTCTTTAATCTCACTTTTCCTAATTTCCTTATCTACCTCGACTTTCTTAACCTCATCCTTAGGTTCACTATTATCCTCACTCCTATCAATTGGTTTAATGGTGACAACGTTGACGAAGTGGACATGTTTGGGTGAAGAAGGGTCTTTAACTTGGGGTCCGCTATTTGTGGTCCTAGCGTCCTTATGTGGAGGTGATAGCACTTGGTTATTGAGGGCTTTCAATAAGTTGTCTATCTTATTGGTCATCTCCGTTTGTTGTTGATTGAATTCGGATTCGAATCTAGCTATTCGAGCTTCTTGAGATGCCAAAAATTGAGACATCAATCCTTCGAGATTATTGGTACTACCATTGTTGTTGGAAGGATTGTTATTGAAAGTATGGTTTGGGTAGGAACCGTTTGATTGGAAACGATTAGGTGGGTTGGAAGAATTGTTTTGGGGCATGTTCTGGTTTGACTTCCACCTAAGGTTTGGGTGATTTCTCCATGAGGGGTTGTATGAATCACCGTAAGGGTTTGGCTCGGGTTTGAAAGTGTACCACTTGTCTCCCGCTCCGTCGGTACGCGAGGATGCGTAGTCCGCAAAAGCTTGTTTGGGGAGTTCCATGCAATCACAAGTGTCGTGGGGACCACTACATAATTCGCACAAAGAAGTGATTTTGTTCACTTGGCTTGAAGGTTTAGGAGCCTCGTAGGATTTCATAAGAAACTTGACTTGGTCTTCAAGTTCTATGATCCTACAGTCGGAAGTGCTTGAATTATTCGAAGGCAAAGATATTGCCTTGACCGTTTTATTCAAATCACGGGGGTCATTCCAACTTTCGTTGTCATAGAGAGCAAGATCTTCTAGGAGATCCCATGATTGTTCCGCACTTAGACCACGTAGCTTACCACCGGCCGCTTGGTCAATGGTTTGCCTCGTGGGGAGATTGATATGGTCATAGAAGATTTGGACTTGGAGCCAAAGGTCTATGCCATGATGAGGGACTTTTTGGAGTAAGTCCTTGAATCGAGTCCATGCCTCGTAGAGGGTTTCGCCTTGGCGTTGTTGGAACGCCAAGATATCATTCCTTAGCTTGGTATTCCTTCCCGGTGGGAAAAATTGAGCTAAGAAGCGAGTTGTGAGATCATCCCAAGAGGTGATGGATCCTGCCGGTAGACGTTCTAGCCACTGACTAGCAAGGTCTTGCAGAGAGAATTGGAAAAGACGCAATCGGGTGGCAACATCAAGGTCTATGGAATCTACGATTTTGAGGAAATCCTTGAGATGTTGATTTGGATCTTCGAAACGAAGTCCATGGAATGCACATCCGCTTTGCACCAACCGGATGGTGTCGGATCGCAAGGGAGTGACATTGGCTCCTTGAGTGAGCTCAATGGTGTTTCGATAGCCCTGGTGGCTAGGACGGGAATACTCTCCTAAAGTACGGGCTCTAGGAGGTTGGTTTGGTTGTGGTGGTTGTTGTGGTGGTGGGTTGTTGGGATCAAGGATATTACCACCTTCCATGATGTCAGATGGTAATGGTTACGAACAAAAACACGAAGAAATAAGATAGACTAAAGAGAATCCTAGAAAAATAAAATAAAAATCTCACTAGAAAGGAATCTAGTGAGTAGACCTAATAAAATAAAAATTCAACCTAAGCAATAACTATTCCCCGGCAGCGGCGCCAAAAACTTGATGCGTGGTTTTGTAACCTTACAATAGGTTTTACCTCTCGAGGGATCTCAAGAGGCTTACAACCCCACCAGGCAGTGTACCTGACCGATGTAGTATAGTGTAGTGGTAAGTACGGGGGATTGATCGTTCTCCACAGGGAATAGTGTTCATTAGGTATGAAAAGCTACTCTAATTAGGTCTAAGGGTGAGGGAAGATTATTTTTGTATTTTTTATATTTTATGAAAGCAAGTAAAATCTCGGGTTTGAAGGAGTGGGCGGAATTAGTTGCTAGCCAACTAACCCAAAAAACTACTATTGCAAATAAAATAAAATAACAAAAAATAAAAGGTTGTGAAACTTATATGGAGACAAGTGTGTTTACTTAGATTTTCTTACTCCCTAACTATCTTTTACCGGTTGGTTAGTGTGTATTAATTGCGTGGATGACGGGTGTATTCCTTAATACCATTCGTGGGGTGGCGCACGTACTTCCCCAACTCTATAAGCTCCTACTTCACTCCTATGTCGAGCCGACTAAGAAGCTCCTAACATGGGATCATTAGAATTCGCTCATGCATTAAATACAACCATAATAACCTAGTACGCATTGGTTCATGTTTCTTAAGACGTTCAAGCAAGTTACCGTATAGGAGGTTAGCCAGTTTCTTAAGCCTAACATCGATAAACAATCATCCAATACAATTAATAACACACCAACAACCAATAATCAATAGTTAGGTTTTATTAGATCTAAGCAAACACAAGATAAATCTAGACTAGCATGTTAATTGAAAGACAAGCATAAGATATAATTAACCAACACATAGACATATTGATTAATTTGAAGGGAGACTTATCTTTAATTGAACATGGAATAATCAAGGGTGAAAAACCCTTGAAAAAGCTGACAAAATCGTCTAGGGTTTGTTCACAAAAAGTTGCACACTAATGAATGAAAAATAGAAAAGTATATATAGAAAATACACACTGACGGCGTCAACTTATAGGCTCTGACGCCATTAGCTCGCCGCCATTAGGGTTCTCGGATCACCTAAATCCATCTCTGACGCCGTCACTTGTAAAATAGCTCTGGGCCGTCTCTCTTTAGCATTACACCTGACGGCCTACATCCCCTAACACCTGATGCCGTCAGGTGTTATTTTCACATTTTTCTTTTTAGGGCATCACGTATAGTCAGAATCTACTCCTTTGTCTTGGTTGGCTGACGGCGTCACCTTGTGACTCTGACGCCGTTAGGAAGGATTTCCAGCATTCTTTTGAGACTTTGTCGTTTTCTTCACTTTATGCTCCAAAAACGTCCAAAATGATGTGTTTTCCAGAATTCTTCTCAAAAGTACCTAAAATGACAAAAGAAACGATTTAAGGCAATATTTGATCATATTAACACGAATTAGGGCTTAAATGACCCCCTAAAACGGGTACACTTTTCACCTCATCACCCAGTCATTTTGAAACTGCAAGGATCGTCCTTAAAGTTTGGCTCGTGTGCATGTGTCGTCCATAAAGTTTGACCCATGTGCATGTATCGTCCATAAAGTTTGACCAATTTGGGATGATATATGCCCCCAAAAAGGACGATATATGCCCCAAAGGTTAACTTTAGGGACGATTCTTGCAGTTTCGAAATGTGTGGGGCGAAACATGAAAACGGGCCAACTTTAAGGATGATTTTTGCAATTTACTCTTGCAAAGATATGTGGATAACATAGGCAACCAGAAAATACTAAGGTCTGTATGATTTGGTTTGGTATTATAAAGGCGAGTGTGACGTATTTCATTATTGATGGCGGTGGAAGTCAAAATGTTCAATAGATAAGCGGCCATGTAAACATCATCCACCTGAAAAGTTAGTGGCGAATGTGCTTGAAATAAAAAGGGTTCGTATGAGGTTATTGATGGTTCGGATCATCTGTTCGGACTTTCCATTTTGTTGGGACATTTTGGGACTATAAAAGCGAATGGTAAGACCATTAAACAATTGGCGCAAGGCATTATCGTCAAACACACCGCCATGATCACATTTTTAGGACTTAATATCATAGCTAAATTGATTTTAACAAAAAGCACGGAAATGTAAAAAATTTAGCAAAAACATAAGATTTATTATGCAAAGGATACACCCATAAATAATGCGAAAAGTGATCTAAAAATAAGACATAATATTTAATATCAGTAAGACTCAGAAATAGAGATGTCCACAAGTCCGAGTGAACAATGTCAAAAGGAGACTTAATAATAGTTTCAAAAGGTAAAAAAGAAAGTTTCACATGCTTGACAAGCTGACAAATATGACAAAGCACACGATACTTGGTCTTATTACATGAAATAAAATATTATAAACTAAAGAACGCAACACGTCACTTCCTGGATTCCCAAGTCACTAGTGCCACGTGTGTTGGCTGATAAGAAAAGCTTGAAGAAAGGCCGGGTTCATGACACGATAAAAGTCCCCCGTGCTATCACATCTGAGAAGTATTTAAGTTCCAGCAGAAAAACAAAATTCTGAAAAATTGTGTTGCTACAGTGCCTGACGCCGTCAGGTTATAAACCTTGACGCCGTCAGGATTGACCTAACAGTATTTTTGTGTTTTGTTTTTGGAAAATTTCTGGAAAAATCTTAGTATTACTCCCTGGAAATTCTACAAAACATTTATTGTGACTTGATACAAGCATTTGACTCAAATAAACACATAAATATATGATAATCATTCATTATTAAATTTCATGTTCGAATATGTTCTTTTAAAAAAAATATGTTCTTCCCTACACTTATCTTTTTTTGTAAAATACCTTTATATGCAATTAAGATGAAGTTCAAAACAAAATAAAGCATTTTCACAAATTATTCGAAACATGGAAGATTAATCAATGTTGATATGACATATATATATGACTCAAATAAAAATAAAAATCAAACAAACAAACAAAAAGCTTGGGTTGCCTCCCAAGAAGCGCTTTTCTTTATTAACGGGTCTTGTAGCTAGACTTAAAGTCATGGCCTATTACATGACTCCATCCTCCGTCACTTTCTCACGGTTCCCACTTGTTGACTTATGCAATCCCCCATGGTTACTTTTCGTCTATCCATTGGAAAGATTACCCTCCTAACATTATCTATGAACATTACACTACCTTCGGTCCTATTGGTCATTGATGCGTGTTGTGTTATCGTTGCAGAATAGGTTATTACCTTATCAAGTTTTAAATTTATATTTAGCCGACTTATCCTATAACACACACTTAACGAACAGTGTACCCGATCAATGTAGCTAGTTGGTAAGTAGAGTGTCGATTACTAAGAGTGGAATGTTAACACCTAGAATGTCTATCAGTATTTTAATTCCTAAGTTAGTTCTAAAAACCTAATCTAACGCAAGGGGGTTTTCAGCCTAAGAGACTGTCACGATTGAGTTGATTAACAGTATTTAAACTATGGAGTCGAATAAGCGATAGGCTAACACCTACACAACTAGATAACAGATACAGATAAGAGGCCTGACCAAATGGTTAAGTAGCTTGTCACTTGTTTTATTGCTAGCTTTAGAGGATGAGTGCTAAAATATATTCTCTCTCGTTGTTATCTTAATTATAGGCGAGTAAACTCTTAATGATTACTTATGTCTATATTATTTAACCTTTTTTAAGGGCTTACACTAACTTATAATGCTAGTAAAGTAATCGTGGGAGATGTATGGCAGCGCATCAAGCCACAACTAGACACAGAGGTTATCAAAGCACATATAAAAAGAACCTAATAAACATCAAATAAACTTTAATCGATGGAAAACAATATAAAGGGGAGTCCTATAGCGTAGAAAAGCCCAACATGTTTTGTATTTTCACTTTCATTATCAATAGTAAAACTTAGTTTTCCCTTCTCTCTCTACTCTCTCTCTCTCACTAACCATGGATATCATATACTTCCATCATACCCGACCTCCCGAATCACTAAATCAACATAAAAACATGATCCATCAATAATAAAACTTAGTTTTCCTTTCTCTCTCTACTCTCTCTCACTAACCATGGATATCATATACTTCCATCATACCCGACCTCCCGAATCACTAAATCAACATAAAAACATGATCCTACAATTGGTATCATCACCCAGGTTTTAGTTATTGGTTGATTTTGTAATGTTATTTTGTAAAAAAAATCGTATTTTTAGACTATTTTTTTTTAATAACTGTATCACTGGTTATTATTATATCTGGGTTTAAACAGTCTATGTGGTACAAAGTCACATGGTTTTTCATTCATTTTTTGTCATTCACAGTTTCTGCACAAAGAGATATCATGTAGTTTTTTTGTCTCGTGTAACAGTTTAATAATATCTTGTGACTGGCTTGTACCATATCTTGTTGAGATTATTTGTGGTCATAAACATGGTAGGAAAATGGTCTAAATCAATGTCGGAATGTAGCCCGAAAAACTGGTCAGAAATGTTAATCGGAACAATGATCGGACTTTCTTGTACAGAAAGTTTTGAAATGCTTAAACCCTAAAGTTTCGAAAAAAGACAAAATCTTTCGAAAAGGTTTAACAGTTTTGAAAAGTCTCACATCCTTCGAAAAGTCAAAAAATTCGAAATGACCAAAACATCTAAGTGTCTCAAAACTTTCGAAAAGTTTAAAAGCTTCAAAAAGTCTCAAATCCTTCAAAAAGTTAAAACCTTCGAAATAGCCAAAAACTTTCAAAAAGTTACCAATGATAAAAGAATTAATTTTTAGGTTTATTTTCCGCTAACCATACTTAAGAATTGCACTAGTTTTGATTTTCTTAACACATGTGTTTACAAAAATGGGGGTATACATACATTCTGTATTTCTGTGGAGACGTCATTCATGGAGGCTTGAACGCCTTTCATTCATAGAAAATAAAAAGTTGCTCATAAACGCATAATGGAGGATCATACCGAACAAATCTCAGGGAAGTTTTATGTTCTAATTCTCACCCCTCCATGGAAGTATGGAGGCCTCACACATGCTACACTATTACAATATTACATATCTAGTCCATGTGTTTCGGCTTAATAGGATAACAAATGTAATCCCGTAAATGTCGTTCCATTTACGTGTTAGGAGCATTCCCAACAGACTGACCTGATATCACGTTAGACAAGTTACTCCAATTATATCAATAATACTCATTATGCTGGTCTCGAGTAGTATACAAGCCAAGTTCTATAGTTTACAAGTCACCGGCACACTCATATATTTGTGGAATTTGGGGTAAATATTGGGAAACGGGTACGCTCAATTCTCACAATTTTTGAAAATAAGGTTATATGTGCGGCTATGCAATTTAGATTAAACAAAAACATGCTAGAAAAAAATTAAATTTAAGCATATTAAGCATAGATTAAAGCATATTTTTTAAAAAATAAGGATAAGTAACGTTCTAATTCTTTCTATTTCCTGTTTTTAATTTCAATTTCAAACAACAAGGACGTAAGTTCTTTTGTTAGATCTGATCTAAGCTCACTTTACTTCTTTGGTGACAAAATCCCCACATATAAGTTATTATTTCAATATAGAGTAAATTGCAACACTGTCTTTTGTGTTTTGTCCCGTCGCAGGCGTCGTCCTTAAAACTATGAAAGTGAAAACATTGCCTCATGATAAACTTTTGGTTTAGATATCGTTAATTGCAAAACTGATTCCAGGAATTTTTAAACATTTATTTTGCAAGCATTTTATCTTATTCGTTTTCTAGGATTTAGTTTTTATATATATAGTGTTTACCGCCGATTTTATGCGAGGTTTCGTGTTTGTTTTCTTAGTGAATTACATGTTATATTGGACAAGAAGATAAAAGATGAATTATGATGAGCGTTATTTGAAGTTTATTTTCTTGGAGGATGATTTAACCATGTTTTACGTCGTCCATGCCGAGCAAATTAAATCATGGGAGTATTAGTTTCTTTCATCTATTTTATTTTTCCCTTTATCATAACTTTGATACTTTTCAAGAACATTGAGGACAATGTTCAATTGAAGTGTAGGGAGGGTAAAATGGGATACCTTAGAAATTGTAACTCACTTGATATTTGTTTTGTTTTCTAGTAAATGTGTAATAAACTAAAAGAGATACTTGTTAGGGTAATTTTAGCACCAAATTTAAAATTTTTTACAACATATAAGAGTGAAACTTTAGTTTTAATAAGCGTCTCATGGATAGGAATTATATAGCTAGCACAAAAACCATTCCACTAAAAATTTTTCACCCCAAAAATGTGAGGTTCGCCTTTAGATATTTAGGAAAAAGCATTCACCTTTAATGCTTATGAGTGTACTGGTAGTATATAGATTCTAAAACTTGCATTTGTGATGCATCCGGAGATCACTAGTGAGATTACATTCGTGTAGTTAAGATTAACTAAATGATAAGAGGCATTAGGATAATCCTTGTTTTAAACCTGTTTTATAATTACGTTGTCTTAATTGGTCAAGTACTTTTTCCACACCCTTGCGATGTACTCATTTATAGTACACGATACCCCTAGTACACCGCTCAGAGCCTATCCTTTTCGTGGTTCTCGTAATATTTCGGTGGATTCTGAAATATTAGTAAAGAGCATTGTTTACAATCCACCCCCAAATATTCACCCAAATCGCCTTAGCCTACCTTGTATGCACTCATTTTAGTGCATTATTGTTACAACTTATATGTAAACCCTTTGTTAATTGTCTGGTTGGTTACATGGTATTGCTAAGTCGAGTCGTATATTGTAAATACAGTTTTTGACGATTAGGACTCATGGGTAAAGTACGAGTTGTTATGGAGTAATGGGCAAGAATGTCAATGTTATTACCCCATATGTGCGTTAAATATTTAAAGTACTTCACGTATTTTGATTTTCTTAATTTGGGTTGTTAGCTAGTTTTTATTTATGTAAAAGTTCAAGTGTTGGGAGGATGCAAGAAATCCCTTTGTAATGATGTATTATTTTTTATGGTAGGGCAAGAGTGCATGAAAAAACAAATGTAAAAAAAAAAGTAAGAAAAAAAAAATGATAAAAAGAAAGAAAAAAAAAAGAAGAAAAGGAAAAGAGAAAAAACATACGGACTACCATCTCGTCTTTTATTTTTGTCTTAGTCAAAAAAGTGTCATGAAAAATACAAAAAGAGTTAGTAGTTAGCGAGTCGAGTCTTGGCTTAGTAACGCCTCATTGTACATGTAATTGACTAAGATGATTGACTTGCTACTAGTAAAATTCCCTTTATCCAACAAAACCATGTTTTCCATACCCTTACACCTAACATTACCACCCTTTAAAAGACCTTTTTGATACTTTATCCTAGGTGCTTACGCCAAAGTTGTGGAGGTTTGATCCGCTCTCAAGCCTATGGTAATCTATGTGCTATGACAAGTAGAAAGTGTTTTATTTTCCCGTTTCCATATGTTATACAACTTTATACACCCGAGAGATGTGAGAATCCAAACACTTTATGTGAGGTGCTAGTATATAATTTCCGTGCTTATTTTGACTAACGTGGAACGATTGTATGTTGTAATTACTTTTATAGTAATGTTAATTGACCCCTAACTTGTAAATTGATTAGGATAAAAGCATATTTGCTTGAGGACAAGCAAATCCCAAGTGTATGGATATTTGATAAGGATTTATTTGGTATCTTTTTAAGGGGTCATTTAAGGCCAAAATCGTATGAATATGATCAAATATTGCCCTAAATCGTTTCTTTTCGCATTTTAGGTACTTGGGACAAAAAATCTAAAAATCGGCACAATTGGTTTAATAAGGGACGACATCAAGACATTCATGACGGCGTCCGTGATCTTAAGTGACACCGTCACAACGGCGACTTGCACAAGACGAAACCCTAATAACGGCGAGCTGACGGGGTCACAACCTATAAGGTGACGCCGTCACAAGTGTAAACTTATATATACGTTCGCATGTTTTGCATAATTCATGTAACATCTTGGAGTAGGGTTTTAAGAACGATTTTTTCAGCTATTGTAAGAGTTTTACAGCCCTCCAAACACATGTTTCATTTAAGATAAGTTATCCTTTTAATCATTCAATATGTCTATGTGTTGTTTGATTACTTGTTTATCTTTTCTTTGCTTTAACATGCTAGCTTAAGTTAATTATTGTTTGATAAGATTTAATGAAACATAGTTATTGAATATTGATTTGTCGTCTTTTGTTTAATTGATTGCCTCGCGTTAGGATAAGAAAACTGGCTAAGTTTTTATATGTATTAGCTTGAACGTCTTATAAAACGCAACCATAGAGTGCACTATTAGTTTTTCTCGTTGTATGTATTGCATGAATTGCGGCTTGTAGATCCTAGAAAACTTAATAGACTTTAAGGGTTATAGAGGAGACTAATGTTTATAGAGTTGGAGACTTCGGTACCTCCCCACGACCAATATTAAGGAATACAACACTTCAATTAATACAAGGACGTGACAATTCGACAAATCAGTAGGAGATAACTAGATAGTAAGGATATATAAGTGAACACGCTTTTCCGTATCATAAGAAGTCACCAATTTCCTTTTCTCGCATATTAGTTTAATTTATCTATAATTAGTTTTGCGATAGTGAATTAGTAACTGATTCCGCGCACTCTTCAAAACCCGAGATTTTTACTTGCTTTTCATAAAATATAAAAATACAAAAAAGAATCATCCTTCACCTCTAGACCTATCTCGACATATATTTTAACCTGACGATACTATTCCCGTAGAGAACGATCAATCACTCGAGACTTACCTATACTACACTACAGTGACTAGGTTCAATGCCTAGGAGGATTGTAAAACTTCATGTGAGGTCTTGCAACCGACGCATCAAATACCACACTAAATACTATAAACACACTCACAAACTAAAAAACAAGTAATAAAAATACTAGAGGGGCCTACAATGGCACGGGGCCCGAGTGGTGAAAGTTTCACATTTGGTTTAGTTGTTTTCGTCTTTCCGCCGTGACCCTGCAGCTTTGCCGCGTGAGGTGAGCCTTGTTGGAGGTTCACTCCCTCCCGTTGGGAGGAACCAAGCCTCAGTTAATTAATTCAGGGACTAAAATAGTAAAAAATGAAAAATCTAAGGATGTAACTAAAACTTTTCATTTCGTCCTAAAACCCATGTCTTATCTTATGAGCTAAACAGAAGTTACCGGAAAACTAAAACACAAACAATGGCAATAACCACCGCCACATCATCATCCTACTACAGGGCACGTTTGGTAGGGTGAAATTCAGAGAAATGAAATGAAGTGCAGAAATCAAATCATGGAAATGAATTCTCACAGAAATTCAATATAAATTCCAGTGTTTGGTAACACCAGAGAATTGACTCAAGAAATCAGTATTATTATTATTATTATTATTATTATTATTATTATTATTATTATTATTATTATTATTATTATTATTATTATTATTATTATTATTATTATTATTTATTTTATTATTTTATTACTATTATTATTTATTTTATTATTATTATTATTTCTTATTTTATTATTATTATTATTATTTATTATTATTATTATTATTATTATTATTATTATTATTATTATTATTATTATTATTATTATTATTATTATTATTATTATTATTTAGTTGTGCAAAGAATTCAATTTTTTACCAAAAGGATGGGAAACCAACTCTCCACAAAAACAAAGGAACAAAATCCTAGGAGTTACAATTCTTCACCTTTTTATTTCTTTGAGGTACCAAACTTAAGAAATGAATTAATTTTCATTTCCCCATCCTCAACTCTTTGTACCAAACATGCCCTCAGTCTCCATTATTCACACTCTCACTCAAACTTAAACAACCTCATTTATATCCATCATCATCATTTTCTATAAAAAAAACACTCTTCACCGTCACACGTTGCTAACGTCGTCTTCACGAGCTAATAACCTTCGTCACGTGACTTACAGAAACAAGCACGTGCTCAAAAGAGGCGTATCGTCTGTTTGTTTTTATAAATCTAATGATTCTTCTAACGGCAAAGTAATTTCTCTTTAATTATTTAAATAAAGATCTAGATTATTCGACGTCATAATGTGTTAGCAAAAGCGTTTGGTAACGTAGTTGTGTATTTGTAACTATAAAGAGTAAAATGACGTATTAGGAGTAACCGCAAAACTGTTTGTTAACAAAGCTGTATCTCGTATACTATCGTATCTCGTATATGTAATTATAAAGTGTAAAATGACGTATTAACTAAAGGCTTCTTTTGTTACTGTTTCAAATACGAGCATTTAAACAAAATCCAAAAGGTAAACGATGGTCGCCAAATAAGCATTATATCCTAAAAGCTAGACGCTCCGAAAAACTCGTAGCCTGACACACCCTAATTTATAATTGTATTCATATCAACTAGTTCAAGTTAAATATGATGTTAGCAAAACTAGCGGTACTTGTTAGAAGTAACTGCAAAAGCGTTTGGTATCATGGCTGTAACTGTGATTATTAAGTGTAAAATGACGTATTAGCAATAACTGCTAAAACTGTTTGGTAACATAGACACATAGTTGTATATGTGATTATTAAGTGTAAAATGATGTAATAGTTAAACGTTTATTTTATTAGCGTTATTGAAAGGAGCGTTTCAACAAAATCCAAAAGCCAAACGCTCGTTGCCAAACAAGCAGTATATTCTAAACGATAAAAGCTAAACGCTCTGAAAAGCTCGTCGCCAAACACAGTCCATATCGTAACTGTATTGATTGAAGCTAGTTCAAGCTAAATATGAAGAAATTAAACATCACGTCATATATTCAATAAATATTATATTAATAATTACTGATTAATGTGTATATTTATTAGTACATATATTGTGTTTGTTTAGTTTTAGGAAGTAGTGAGATATTGAATGGATTGATAAGTGTATTTGCTGTTAGTTATGTGAGGTTTGTGATGTGTGTTTGTAAGTTGTGTATGTTGATGACTGAAATGTTGGAAGTGTTTATAGGGAGACGGATTGGATTGGCCGATTTTGCGACGGTGGGATGTACCGTGGAAGTGGTATACGGTTTCGTTGACGTCACTTGCTTGTGGATTAAGGTGTTAATTCAAAGCTCTACTAATGAATTTGCTCATTTGTGTGATGCTATGATTGTTCTAATCGTAATTAGATAAAATGGATTGGAGTAAATATTTTGTTGATTTGTTTCCGTTTAGAGTTGTAATAGTATAATGTTCTAGTGCTTAGCGCAACTGATTGTTTTAGGAACCACTAGTAGACAGGATGGCCAGAAAGGACTTTATGACTATAAACTGGTTATTGCGACTTATAATACCAATAATCAGATAAACTGGTCCAAAACACAAACGATCTGTGGTCGGTTGATGAGTTTGATTGTTATGAAATTATAGGTGTCATTAAACAGGCATAAGCAGATATTAACATCGCTTAAAGAATGTTGATGGTGATCCTCTATTTAGTATTAGCTCTGTTATATCCCAGTGCCCATACCCCGCCCCGGCGAGATTGGGTATGTTGTTGTCTGCTATATCCTAGTGAAGGTAATTTTGTCCAGACAGTTTTGTTTTGACAGGGCTTCTGGCGGCAGCAGCTCAACCATATCTCGGCTTTCAAATTGGGGAATTAAGTCTCGATGAGAAGGCAGAATTACTATTTGTTGACCAGGCGTATGCATCTGTTTGTTTTTCTCTAAAGGGTCATACTGTTTTGGCTTGGTTCCAAGCTTTTTATGTTAGTTTTGATGTGTATAACATAGTCTAAATTTAAATGAGCGTGACAGCTTGTTAACCAGTTACTCAAACCTGCGGTGTTGTCTGTTGGACCTTGATAATTGTGAAAGTCTTGTATTATGAATATAACGATAGACGAAGGACTAAAGTTGTTAAGTAGAAAGTTTATAACCGAAAAGTAGTTATTTCGGTTGGTAGTTATAGGTAGTTATTTCTGTAACTTGGTGAAGGGTTGTGTCGTTTGGTTGAAACCATTCGAACCATCATGACTTTTGGGTCATACCCCTTCATATCTATAAATAGTCCTTTATCTGTAAACGTTTAGTTAGTGTCTAAGATAAAGCGTGTGTGTCTCATAGAGACGCATAGTGTCTTTTGTAACA